>NHYE01001226.1:0-112514 GCA_002938385.1 Gymnopilus dilepis | reverse complement strand
TCCCACTCTACATTTCAAGCTCAAATCACGCTCTGCAGTCCACTTAGAAGCTGTCACCCCTCCTCTGCCCCTCATCTTGACTGCCACCCTCCGGATTTGGGACCGCAGTTCATCTGCCCGCATGCTCGACTCTTGTTCGCCGCCAAGCTTATCTATGCTCTATCCCCATCCCGAGCTTTGGAGAGCCTGGGGCTCCCCGAAACACAGGGGTCGAGTGACACTGATTGTAGTCACGCTGCTGAAGCAAGCATGCTGCAAGGTGGAGGAAACCGTCGAGATCGGATGCTTTTCTCTTCTCAGCGCAAGCAAGCTCACATTTTTTCTCCTATTTGAATCTTTTCCCGCCAGGCATTTCTTTCCTACACTAAGCTAGCCGGGCTGATGTGGGTTGATGGAGAAGAGAGAAGGACTGTAACGGCGCCGAAAGCTATCCACAAATGTCAGGTGTACCCTCCTTTACCTATGATTCTCAAGGATACGTAGTTCGGGCCTTGTTTACCCTTAGTTCAGAGATTGGGACTATGGTTTTGTGGCTTATTTAATGGACAGACGTGGACAGACGGCATCGGTAGCTCAAATTTTGCGCTGCACGTTTTCGTAACTAGTTATCAAAGTGGTCCTTTTTCATTGATCATCAAGATTCAAAGCTTTGACCCGTATTCTTTGTGTACAATATGTATGATACAGGATAGACTCTCCGACAGAAGGCGGCGTCATGGAACATGTGAATAACGAAGAATGAATCAGCGAAGTCCGTGTACCCGCTGAGGGATTGTTTAAAAAGGTGAAGTGGCCAATGATGATCTACAACCAGCTCAAGGATACGTCCAGCGGAAAAGCAACATATCCGTTTATGGGCTAGCCTGTGCCCAAAGCGAAGATCGCGGGTACAGGTACCCTAACATGCAAAGCCGCTGAACATCGGATGGTATTCTGGGATCTTCGAGGAAGAACCGAACTAGTTCCATGTAGCAGCGAAGCTTGACAAGTGCGGAGCTAGCAAGAGAGGCATCAGGGCGTTGATGAGAACTGCTCTCCTGAGGACAGAATCTCCAAACTCAAGGGCGAGGACGTAGCCGAGGGAGTGGAAGTACCGGCGCATGGGCCAAACTGCCAGCAACCGTGGCCCCTATGGGCGCGGAGGTACACCTCTTTCATTTGGTCTAGTGGATACGAGTGTGCTTCGACAGAAGACTCTGAGGACGAGCAGTGGACTGATTTGGCACGAGACGATGACCTTGTGGGTACACAGGTTGAATGGGTCAGGTGTTTGGAGACTCTGAGGACAACGCGTTGTCTGTGCTGGAAGTGTTTCGTAACTTTGAGGGTATGGTGACGACTGAGCGGAAGGAGGCTGGTAAGTTGGTGGTTGGACCGTGAATTGAGCGGGGGCAGACGAAAATGCTGAACGCGCTGTGGACTGGGTAGGTGCGGCTGGGTGTCCAGGGGGATCTGGCGTGAACTGAGCTGGCACAGCGTGATGTCCCTGGGAGAGATAGGTGGTCGTCAGCTGAGGTAGAGAGAGTGGTTGTCCTTGGAGGTAGGACATAGTCCGAGCCAGCGAAGTTGAAGTTTGTTGCACCTGAGGGTGGGACAGGGACTGAGTTGACGCAGCCTGATGCGCCTTAGGGAAAGAGGAGGACTGAGTGGCGAGGGGGTGGGGGGGGATGTTCCTAGGGAACAACTCAAGGAGAAAAGGACCGGATCTCAGCTGAGGCAGCCTGATGCACCTGAGGGTCAGACGTAAACTGAGCGGCCGTCGCAGGTTGATGTCCCTGAGGTGCAAGTCGTTTTTGTTGAAGATAAGCAGTGAGCTGAGCTGGAGTAGATTCGATTATACGACCCTGAGGGCGGGCGGCGAATAGTGGCTGAGCGGCGGCGGCGGGATGCCGTCCAAGAGGATGAGACGTCGACTGGACTCGCGCAGCCTGATGTAACTGAGAGTAAGAAAAGGAGTGTGGAGGGCCAAGTTGGTGTTCCTGAAGGTATAATGCGGACTGGGGCAGTGAAGGATGATATCCTTTGGGATGAGACATAGATTGTGGGAATGCATGTTTATCACCTTGCGGGTAAGCTGACATCTGAGTTGGCGCCTCTTCATGTCCTCGAGGATATGCTGTAGCCAGAGTAGGCAATTGTTGATGTCCCTGGACGTAGAGCGTAGACTGAGCAGGCGCTGGCTGTTGTTCCTGCGCATAAGGCGCAGACTGGACTGGTACGGTTCGGTATCTTACGAGTGGTGATAAGGCGTGAGGGAGCGTACCGTGTACTTCGTGAAGGTGTTGCACGGATGGCGGTTGCATATATTGAAATCCCTGTGGATATACCGTCGATTGAATTGGTGCAGTTTGGTGTGACTCAGCATATGGCATGGTCTGAGCTGGTGCGACTGCTTGTCGTAGAGCATCAACCTTCAGTAGAGGTGGGACATGTTGGTATCCCTGAGCTTGGGCTTGGGCTCGTGGAGGACGTTCTTCATCTAGATACGACGAGGACGAAACCGCGTCATCTTCCGGCTGCGAGTCCGAATCAAGAGACGAATCCGATGCAAGAAAGTCAGGGGGGGATTCGACGTGTGGGAGGGAAGGATGATCTGGGACTGGAGGTTGCTGTGTCATGGATGGCTGCTGCGCTGCCCAATGAGCGGCGTATGTGACTTGGGAACCCATCGGTGTGATGACTGGAACGCCTCTCACGGTTGAAGCCGGTGAGCTCATGGCGCGCTGTGCAGAAGGCACATATCCGGGCCCTCCGCCCGTGGATATTCCAGTGGGCCCTGCGTGAGGACCAGGCAGATGGCTCTGGGATCCACTAGTAAGAGGCATTCCGTAGTGATTGCACTGCGGATTAAGGCGTTCGCGCTCACGTTCGTTCATCCAAGCTGCAACCCTTTGGGCAAGAGGTTTTCGCTTCACTGTCCACAGGTTCTTCTGAAGTTGAAGACGATCGAGGTCGGCGGGAAGGAGCTCGAACGGGTTTGCGAGCTGAGATTGATTGGTCCGGTCAATCCAGTTCTCTATCCGTGCACTTTTGAGGAGTTGAGGCTGCCACGTCCCTGGAGAGTAGTCGAACTCAATCATGATGTTTGTAGGAGGCGGAAGAGGGGGATGGACGAAGAGGAAGCGGGTGGGTAAGATCCTTAGTGATGACCAAATATCGGTCGATTCTTGAAAGCCAACTGAGATCCGATGTCTTTGGGGCAAATAAAAATATCTCAGGGTTGGGCACGTTTACTCAAAGCGGACGTCAGTCACTTGAAGTTGGACGAAACGGTCCTATCCTAGGTTAATGAGTCACTCTTCCGAATTTCTACTCTCAGCCGTGTGGCTTAGATCACGAATAGCCAGCTGGGTGCCTGATGAGTGACGAACAAACTCCAAGACCGCTTTCAGAAACTCGCCTTGGCGTCATTTTTAGCACCGCGTTCCAGAAGCTGGGCTGTTGAAGATTATGCTCATCGATTTGGAGTTCGGCATCGCGCTGAGCAGCGGAAGAGGGAGAATTGAGATCTACATAGTAAGATAGTCGATCGGTGTGTATACTATTAACTTTGATCTACTACATGGTGATCTTTTTTTATCGAAAGAAAGGCCTCAACAAAGCTTCAATACGTGATCATCTCAGTTCAACCCAACGAAATACCTGGACTCCTTTTTATTGAATTGAAATGGGCATTCAAAGGCCTGGCGTAATCGATTCGTCGGCAGAATTAGGAGGGTATGCGCCTATTTTCAAGAGCCAGCATCAGGACTCATTCAGTTGTAAAAGTGAAGTTGTCCGCTGTTACTCTGGCCTCTATTTGGCATTTATGTTATGAGGCATGCAACCTGGGCTGCCGTTTCGAAATGACTTGTTCATCTCGAACCCGCCCATCTGCATCATATGTTTGATTGAAGGCAGTTCCGGGACTTTGTGCACGACCAAGGGCATAGTTGTCAAGCTGATGGCTGTACTGTTTTTAGGGCAAACTAATCTCAAGCAAGCAACACAACAGCTTGAGGGAACATCCAGAATTTGAGACGTGAGAACAGGTCGGAATCCAAGGGACAAGATGGCGGAAAGTGCTCCCCGTCCGCAAGATGGCTGTCGACCGAGAGTCTGGCTTCCCGGAGCTCGGCGATCGCAATTTACCGTTGTTCCAAGTTCTACAGGGACATACTTTAGTTAAGAATTATATTCTCTTCTGGGGTCAATATCAATCTAACGATGCGATCATCATATTCCAGGTTGTGAGAGTTACCCACTTGGTACACGAACAACCGTGACACTGGGTCCATGATTCTACTGGGTGTTTACAAACGCTGCCCCCACCGATCTGCTTGGATTTGAGAATATATTCTTCCCAACTCCCAATGGGGCGGTTATGCAGTGGTGTAGAAAGGGTAACGAAGAACAACACGATAATCTACGAGAATAACCCGACAACTACTCTCGGGCGAAATAGGGCTTAGCGCGAGCCAGATTTCTAGACAGTTATTATCTCAGGAGATACAGCTGCTTGGTATTCATATTTATTTGCGTCCTGAGCGCAAATTTGCAATCACGCACTTGCAGGCAACAGAACTATCATTGACGCCCGGAACGAACTCCCGACGGCTTCGGTATCTAAATATGGAACGAGCATATGCTTCCGAGACCTCTTATCTCGATCAACGACTAAATCGGAGATCGAGATGTACATACCCATCTGGAATCTCGATGTGTCGATTGCGGATATGCACGTGAGTTGCCCAACTTTTAACTCGCGTTTTATATGTCCAAGAAGATCTGAGAACCACCATTCATCCTAGAGCATCAGAAAGCGAAGTCTCGACTGCCAGTGTGGGTCTGGCTTTCTCTCCACTTCTCTGAGTCTTTCAGAAAATACAACTTCGCCCAAATCCTTTGAATTGGTTTCTCATTTCATTCAGAATAAATTGTATAGAGATTATATAGGCGATACATGGTCTACGCAGAAAAAGGGCAAATCAATTTACTGGCGGAATACGATTATCTCCTCTTCCCTCTTTCATTCAGTAATAGAGATCTGGGATGGATGGAAGGAAAGATGAGAAAGAGTTGGCAAGAGAGATAACAAGCATGCATACCTTCACAATGGAGTAGCCTTGGAAGCTTTGATTGATGACAAACGAGTATTTTTGAGGAGGCAGCAGTGACAAAGAGCCAGAGACGACAATGTGGAGAGGCTGTATATTGCCATTAGTGCGGAGAATGGGTGGGAGGACGGTCTGACATACCAACTAGCACTAGATGAGCTGTGTACAGTCGCTACCAGTAATCCACACCCTCAGGCAAGCGACATTGTGTGAAGCGGGATGAGTGGCTACCACGTCACGCTCTGGGAGGAAATAGATGAGATGAGAGCGGTAGTCAAGAACCATTAGGGCGCGTTTCCACTCCCGTGTTCGACGGCACCTTGTCGAGCTGACTTGTTAGCGCTATACAAAGAGCAGATGGGAGGATATACCAATGTCAGGAAACTGAGTGGAGTAAGTAGCCGAGGCTGCCGCCCCGCGGCGTTCAGCTCGTCAACGGGATGAGATGATGGACAATTGGAACATTGCCGGGTGGATGTAAGAAGAAGATACGGTGTGAACGACAGCAGCGGCGGCAATGAGAGGGCGGCAACAAGGTACTCTGGAATGAGGAAGGGGAAGAGACTTAGAGAGGTACCTTACTCGTGTTAGTAATCTACGTCATGTGACGGGTGGGAAAGTGCAGAGCCTCCCTCCAACTTCAAGTCCGAATCCAATTCCGAATTTGAACATGATACCGTACAATCAGCGACGCGACGTGATTGGTAAGAGAGGGGATGCCCTCGCCTTGGCGCGTCCCGGGTGAGAGGTCAGCCAAATCTGGCTGGCAATCAGACCCCCAACCGCGATCAACGGTCTGTGCCTTGATTTAATGATTGCGCCTGAGCGTCTCCTCGACCACTTCCTACTTCCTCCTCCATCGATTCTCCCCATTGCCTCCAACAAGGTTGCAGGCTTTCTTCAACATGAACGTGTGGTAGGTGTGAGCGCCATTACTGCTTCCACCGCCAAGCAGAAGCGAGATGAAAATCGAGTGTCCTTCTCAGCAGCCCCAACCCACCTTCCTCGCATAGAAAGGGTGGTTCAATCCCGCCGTCACTACCTCGCTACCCCCTCATTCCTTCAAGAGGCGTGGCGGTTCACCTTCCTCGCATCGAAGAGCGAGTCGTAGGTAGTTGCGCTGACTCCCTGTCGCACTCAGAACGACTAGATGGTAGATGCCGAAAAAAGGCTTTCTTGATTACATAGATCTCAATAAGCTTGAAAGTGGTTGTTTCAGGGTTATCATGGAAGTATTCTATTACAGATCGACCCGCATCTGCATAGTGTTGTCGCTGCCTACCATTATAAATGAGGATGGTTTTTTCTCGAAAGTAATGCATTGAAATCTTGTCGGAAAACCCGTCTTGCCTCTCAATCATACCATCACTGGACAGAAGCTCAACAGAACCTGACGCTTGGACCTTTCCATCGTTCGCGTAAACCATGCAAAGATCCATTATCTGTGATCGCCCGATCTGTCATCTCATTTTGTCCAAGGGGTTACATATAGATCGTTCGATGGCGTTGGGTAAATCGTGACGGACTAGGTTACATAAGCGATTCAGGTACCCAAAATACCTCATCGATATCAGCTCTTCGTGGTTGGTCNATCTCATTTTGTCCAAGGGGTTACATATAGATCGTTCGATGGCGTTGGGTAAATCGTGACGGACTAGGTTACATAAGCGATTCAGGTACCCAAAATACCTCATCGATATCAGCTCTTCGTGGTTGGTCGGTTGGTTGGTTGAGATAACCGGCGTGGTCCCAATATAGGAACTACCGGCCCACACGCGTCAGAAGACCTGCAAACTTCGTTGGCAGTGTGGTGTGATAAGAAGGGAAAGGACGACGAGAAAATGACAAAAGCAGGAAAGCAGTAATAGAGAAGAAAGATGCAAAAATAATAGACAACAATGAATGGGCCTGCCAGATCACACGCGTGACCTGTGAACCGCCTCATACTAATAGGCTAGGCTTCGCAGATCTCAAGTGGCGACAGATCCCGTCGATCCTTCTCACGACGTAGGTGGGTATGGGGTATGTCCAAATACGGTATGCTGGGCGGCCGCATCAACGGTACCTCGCTTAACACTGAACTGAGAGCTTGGTCTCTTCATCTTTCATGAGTCGCGATGCTCACCTTTGCTTCTTTACCCACTGTACAAATGAATACGTACCATTTATTGGCGTCTACGCCCTGTGCATTCAAAGTTGCTCTGAATTGAAACACGGCCTGTGCCAATGCAGAATCGCTTGTCTCCACCATGAGTATGCGAACTTCTAAGACCAAACGACGTACTGTTGGAAGAATAGAGACACACCTCGTATGAACATTGGTAATGTCTCCAAAATTGGTCAGAACATTGCAGCTGCGGGGCCAGATCTAACGTCCGACCTCGATCGATCTCTCACCTTGCTGGTTAGATCGATCTGATCACACAACTGCAAGCAAAGGAATGTTCCGGCTCGGGTTCGGCATGTCCACTGCAAGTCCATTGCCGCCAGGATACCTGAATGAGAGATGTATTTTCTACAGAGTACATCGTCATACACGCTCATAGAATAAAGCTCTTTGTATATGTTCATACAACACAGTGATGCATTTTCTACAATCATTCTGGATTCCTCGACGGCGAAAAGCAAGAGTAATCCGTAGCTGTAAAAGGCTCCAGCTAGAGAGAGTACTACTTCGCTGGGTCACCAGAATTTAGAAGGACTGTTTACCCATGAAGCACGTCCGCGTTGTGACGCATAATTCTTGCCAAAACGCGGAGTACTCGGCATCCAGCCATTACCTCTCAAGATCTACATCTTGAGAACTGTCTGCGATCGACCGATTTGTGCCCTCTTGCCCCATCCGTGCGAACTCTAATTATGGTGTCTCTTATCTCCGGTAATAGCTGTCCAAAGGGGAGCGTTAACTTCCTTCCATTTCGAAAAAAAAGGAGAAACAGGAGTTTTCCGTTCTCAAAGCGTGGGTGACCAATTAGAATCGAGATACGGCGTTGCGATATGGATTCACGTTCTCTTTAGATCATATTACAAATGTCCAAGATTTCTCCCATCGAACGACGTCGAACTTTTTATGCAAGTACGGCTTCTCGATGCAATTTCAAGGCATGATGACCCGACTCACTTAGAATCATCAGTCTAAATGTTGTGCCCGTGGAGAAGGCCTTCGGGCAGCGCACTGGAGAAAGGCTTGTGAACTTAACGGAACAGATCAGAGCCGCAGAAGTGTATGTCAGGCGGGGAACAGAGAATACAATGTCTTTCCCTCGCAGCTGCTCAGATCTTAGCACCCAGCACATAAACAGATTTTCTCAAAGTGGTATGTTCCTTGAGACTCGTTCATTATAGAGACAAATTCACGTACACTCCGTAGCAGCCTGGAATTCTCAGAAGTCCATAGTGGGCAACAGCATCGGTTTTAGAGTGCCGAGTGTATATCATAGGAATTACTACACAGAACACGTACTTCCGTCGTATAGAGAAAGCGAGTTCTGACTTTCGAGACAAAATCCACGGCTTTTGCTCGGCAAAGAAGCAAAGTGCATAAGCATCCCCCCGATGGCCTATTCCGGACCAGCCAATCGTCCTGGGCCAACGAAAGTGGCACCACCTGCAAGGCCGCTTTGTCTGACAGACGTGGTTGGTGAATTTGGTTACACAAGTTTATGCTCCTTTTCAAAGCGGCGTTCCGTAGCTGATTGCGTCTCTCAAAGTAGGATCGTTGGCATACAAGATATTTGAAAGCTTCCTTTCCCGATATATCATTCCATTCTCATGACCTGCCGTCAAAGCGTATCCAAAGAAGATAGGATCTAGATAGGATCTTAGATCAGGGAACGTGATGCGAATAATTTTAATACCTCCATCAAGTATGCTAAAGTACATCGTCGGTTCATATGTAATGTACCTATCCTTGTTAGAGAGCGGGATTACCGTCATTAGTGTCGATTCAACTAGATAACGGACTTGAATTAATGCCAGTGCCTACAATGTTGCTTGCCTTGGATTAATCTGGAACATAGGGCGGGCGCGAAGGTTTTTGGCCAATCTGAATATCTCAACAAGGATTGGGGAACTAAATCTAGGGAAAGGAACCTGTCACTTGCTCGCCATAGTCTCGCACGCTCATTTCCAACGTTATGTGCTACTCGTCTGCAGCCCTGCATACTCTTAGAATTAGGATCTCTCACACACGGCCCTCACACACGAGCACAGCACTTGACACAACTATCCAAGGAATATATGGCTGAGGATGTTTATATCTCATTGCCGCAGATTTGGCTTGTGAAGATCCTTCTTTCTTCCGAGCACACGTTTTCAAAACAGCTCAAACAGCGTGTCAGCAGACCAAAGCGAGCGGCCTTTTCACGCCCATAAATTCGCCTCGCTGTTTCTCGTGGGTGCTTTTGCTCCTTGAATCACTCTATACCTGATTCACCTCACCATCTGCTTGATCATATACTATAATCCTATACCCATGGCGTCCGTACGAGGTGTGCACTGTCTAAAAGTTCTCCCAACCCGCGACTCTTTCTTTAATCCTTTCTCTTCTAGGCGCCCAACAGTCAGCCGCCACCTCTGGGGCGATGCCTCCACCCGTGAGCTTCTTCCTTTGCTGGTTATTGTCGCTTTGTGTACCCACTCTTCCTGATAGCCGCCAAGATCGTGGGCCGCTCCCACACTAGACAATTTACTAGCAAGCATTTTACAGCTAGCATTAGATAGCGAAAGGCAACTTGGGGACGATGGAAAGAGTGACGCCGTTTGCGAGGAGCTCAAGTCCATGCTCCTGTTCAATAATTTTATCTGGTTGGACGGTATAGATACCGAACTCGTTAAGGAAATGCTCTTAAACTCTTACAAGAGAGCAAGCGATCGTCTCGGTAAGTTCCTTGTATTGCTTGCATGGACTGTGATGATATATTATCGCATACTAGGTGTCCGCATCGAACAGAGCGCAGCCATCGACAACGCTGTAAGGTTTACACCAAATCTTGAGACCATTGGACTGATCTTTCTTTCGTAGGCGAAAGCGGCTATCGACAACCATCGACGTCTAACCATGCTCTACATTGCGACAATCCTAAAAGCCGAGTTCAATCTTTCTATATACGACCTTCACTCGTTTATGGAAAACCCGGCTCTGGAACAACGTGTCGTGGCGTTGTTGAAGCATCTGAATTTCACAAAGGAGGCAGAATCCGGACGGGTAAGCTCTTTCGTTTGTGGTCTCTTCAAAGCATTAAATCTCTTACACGACAAACAGATTGGGGGCCATCCCATCATCCGGAAAGTCATTGACTTCCTCCTCTACAACCCCGCACAAGGGCTGCCCGCTGGCAACGCCAGCCAAATAATCATCAAAGAAAAGCTCGTCACCATCGCATGCACCTTAGTCAGTACAGCCCTAGTAATTGCCAGCGACATACTGCTCATTGCGCACTCAAATTAGATTTACCTGGGCCTCTTATGCTATGCCAGGGGGTATTTCTGCCCCATTAACATGACCTACGACCTCTATAAGGTCGTTTACGACGTCATTGAACCTATAATTGTAGCGAACGCGGATGCTGTCCGAGGAACGTGGTCAGCCTGGGATGTAGAAATCAGGTCAGTTCTTTCCAACACGAGATGCTTCTCATGCTCTTTGTTCATCGGTATTGTTATTTCTAGGCCTCAAGTCACTAATACCGTTATCTCAAATTCCCCATCGCCGCCTCCAGGTCTAGTTGTAAGCAATGTCCCCCAGATTTTGAGCGCGCTGCACAACAAATACTGAGCGAAGCTTTAGCAGGCCTTGACCTCCCAGCCCTCGATCCCCCACACCTTGAACTATCAGGCCCCAACCCAGCTCCCGATCTCTCAGACCCCAGCGACATGGCCATCAGCTCCTGGGCAACCCTCAACCTCCCAGCCCTCTGCGCAACCGCAGACCTCACAGCTCCTCCTGAACTATCGGACCGTGGAAGCGACCTCGTCCTCGTCTTCTCATCCCGGACTAGGGACCTTGGCTATCAGGTCTCATAGCTCCGACCAATCAGGCTCGGTCCCTCAGCCTCGCCCATCATCGACAGCAGCGCCGTATCCTGTTGGCGGCGTTAGGCCTAGACGAGTCCAGAGGGAATTCACGGTGCCGGAAGAACGCCTTGCAGCGTCTATGCAGGCAGGCATGCCAAGCCAAAGCTTGGTACACCCAACGTCGTATAGCTCCCATGGGCAGTACCGACATTCGCAGATGCCTCCCTCGAATGCCGCTCTTCATCAGACAACCATAGGGAGACGCCAGCTTGGCCATGGGCCTCGATATTATCAAGGGCTTTCTGCGACGACGAGCATCCCCACGTACTCCAACTCCAGTCCTCCACCCACATCCCTGAATGCCGGGGGTCCATCTGCTGCCCCCCAGCAAGACTTTAGCCAACAACTTCATCAACAACAGGGTCGCTTCCCCGTTCAAGCCCGATCTCAGGAGACAACACAGTTCTCGGAGGACATGTATCCCCCACCGATGCAACCGTGGACTCGGGCCCCACAACCCTCCCTACAAACCGAGTTTGGGGCTACACACAGCTACAACCCGTGGTCCCACCAACCGCCTCTCTCATCAGGCATGCAGCCCTCATACGCGGGCGACTGGCAAACACAGTCAGGGACAATGCCTCCCGGTCCTGTTTCAGGGTCAATGCCTCACCAAGACGCCGCCCGAGCTAACGTAGCTGGAGGTGAAATGACTGAGGAGGGGGGACAAGTCGTAGAGCCGAGACCCGAACATTACTATGGACCCTCCTACATCCCACCCCGCCCTTGAGCCGCCTTCTTGTCTACGACGTTTTGCTGAATATGTGTACCATAGTTACTGCCCGTATCTTTTTGTATGAAGATGATCGTTGAAATTGACTGGGCTTAGTAAACACTGGCTGATTGAGGACCATGGTGCTGCTGAAAGTTGGTCACGATTGGTACAACGTTGAGATGGTCGAAATGATTGTCGGAGAGCCGCGGACAATGATTGAGCAGGCTTGAAAGATGACCAGACCTGTAGTAGTTGCGCGTGCAAACGTGCGGTCAAAAATATTTGGTACTCCGACATGCTTCCGAATCAATGCCGTTCGCTGCACCGCATGCTTCATTGCTTTGCCTTCGACCTTTGCCCTCTTTTTCTTCTCCGTTGCACCTCTAGCTTCACTATCACTACGAACCGATAACCTGAAGAGGTGTGCGGATTACATTTCGGGCGTTCATACTGGCTGCTTAGAAACAAATTTGGAATCACAAAGCCTTGAATTGCGGCCTGGCACAGGAATCAAACGACCATCCTATCTTCCAGTCAACCGAAGTGACCTGTCCGGAGTACTCGAATTCTTGAATGTGCTCTCTTTTTGTCGTCTTGTACCACGGCCCACCGCAAGCTTACAAGTACTTAGGCTCTCCTGGCAGATCAGATAATAGGCGATAAGTGATCTATATGCAATCATCGTAACATTTCCCATACCGCAATGCATGAAGGCCGAGGTACTGAAGTCCATTGTCAGTCGTCCCAGTTTCTTACATCCCAATATAGGGTACATCGAATCCTTGCGGTTACAGTCTAACGAGTCCGATGTTGTTCGTTATTCCATTTACTACAACAAGGCCGCCACATATTCAAAACCTTGGACCGAGGCCAACCTCGCCCCTCAGGCCTCAGACCTTCACACTCTAATTTTGATACTGGCAGTTTCTCTGCCACGCACGCCCCAGAAGCTCGTGGGCCGTTTCATATTTTAAGTCCATCATTTCACTCTCTTTTTGAACTCATTTGACTTTACCAGATATGCTTGAGGCCTTCTGCAGGGCGTGGAAGCGTGAATGTCACAATCCTTTGCGCAGCATGCCCAAATCTTCAACTCTGCATAGCGCCTAAGGCAGGCGCTGTCGTAGGTTTGTTCAGGCCTTATCTCCTCCTGGAGTCGACATCGCCGTCATAGATCTGTCGAGATCGATACGAATCGATACGGATCTGATAGATCAGTCGATGGATGGGACATCTTAGAGATGTTTCAAAGGAGGCAACGCCTCTAAGATTCGGCATGACGGTTGGTTCGATTGCCTGAGAGAACAACGCGAAAGATTGTAAACCTTGCAGGTCTTTTCTCACCTTCTCACAGGTCCTTCACAGGTCTTTGTAGGAAGCATCTCGGGATCTAACTTTATCGTAATCTAGATTTAGACATTTCCCGCAGCTTCCGTACCCACTGTAGCCGTGCATTTTCGAGCCTGTCCAGATCCGGCATCGAAACGCAGTGAGTGATACTTTGGATTTCGTCGCTGAGAATTCTCATGCTGTAGACGGCCAGTCATTCAGGAACTTGGATCCGTCCGGTGAAAGGGAGGCTCATCTAACTCCTGTCGTGTTCTGCCTCAGAGCCTGCGACTCCGCTCATTATCAACGGCTCACAGCTCACCTAATTCCTGTCATGGTTTGCTGAGGGACTGCTCAATAGAGATGGGAACTCGCACCTTTTTTACAAGCAGTGCACGTGCTCCTTAGATGACGTGCTCACCGTCAGAGGGCGTCAGGCATTCATGCGAATGTTCTGGAACAATAAATGGGGTGTCGTGAGCTCAGTTGGGTCTTCATACGGGTTTGGTTCACCAGGTAGATCTAACTCGATGAGAGATCGGAGAGCGGTCTTGCAACATCCTACTTGAGTAGTCACTCGTCCGTAGTTTGACTTTAGCACCCTCCATGTGCAACTTCCTTTGGCTCAATTGGTATGGAGTTGAGTACCATCAGTTAGCTATATTATGTAGTACCTTCAATCAAATGCAAGGCTCGACTTTGTGATACTCACGCTCCTCCCACATCGGCACATAGAGGGCTTTCCATTCCAATACCTGCAACAATTTACTCACCCATTGTTCCCTCTAGTACCTATCAGCATTTCAGTCCCCATTGTTTTTCCAACGCCGGTTCGTCTCATATTCGTCAATGTCACTTTTGAGCAGCAGTCCAACCGTCAATGGGAAGGCTTACAATCAGCCAACCTCCATATCACCCACACACAGTGATCATTCCTTGCAGGTCTGGCGCCATTGCACTCACTACTACCTTCGTCTGAGATACTTAATAATGACACAGGTTACTTTTGCCCCACAACATCCTTCCGTCTTACGTGTTCAACCCCTGCCGTTGCTCCCTCCTCGCAACAATTTGTCGGGCAATGGAATGGTCTATAACCAGCCCAAGTGCTCATCGCCCACACAATCTGGTTACTCTTCCCGAGTATGCCACCCCTGCGCCGTTGCTGCGCCTTTCAGACACTGACCTTTTTATCGCAGTCAACATTAATCTCTCAACATACGTCAGTCCCCCAAGCGATTCAGCCACTGTCACCTTCGTCGAGCAGTACGGCCGTCAATGGAGTTGCTTACGGCCAGCTCAGGTCCTCACTATCGTCCTCTTCGTCCCACCAGAAGATTCGGTCACTGCCCTCGTGCAGCAGTGCGGCCGTCGATGGAGTCTTTTATAGTCAACTCAGGTCCGCATCACCTTCACAGCAAGTGTCGCCTCCATGCAGCAGTACGACCGCCAATACAGTCAGACACGTTCAGCTCAAGTCTCCGCTACCCACGTATGGTAGTCACTCTTTGCAGGTATGGCACCTACAGCGCTTCCATTTACCCCGCGTCTCAGACACCTGTTCCTCAATCACAGCCGAAATCGAATTCTCAACACAATGGACTTACTGACGGCCAATTGAGGTGCTTATCGCCTTCGTCTAGTGGACACTCTTTGCAGGTGTGGCGCCTCTGCAGTCTCTGTCGCCCTTATAGGATGCTAATCCTTTTGCTCACCACAGTCTACCTTGGTTTCTCAATTCCCGCCTGTCTTGCCCGCCCCATCAGATCCCCTCCCGTACAGCATGTCAACAGATAATGGGCTGCCTCGAAACCGGACCACGCCCTTGCCACCCTCGCGCAGCGGTCGCTCCTCTACCAGGACCGCCCCGCCGAACCTCCGATCACCTAGTGGATCAGGACAGCGATCAAAATTATTTCTGTCGCCGACCGCAGTCAAATTTACGCCGAAGACAAAAACGCCGATATCAAAGTCACGGAAGTATATCGTCCATCCTTCACGCCTTATCAAGTCAGCACATCTCAACAGGTTTCCTTTCAAAACTGTAAGGCTTCTTGACTAGGATATCTGAGATGTGCATTGACAACCACCCCTTCAGCCGGAGTCGCTTGGGGCTGCGCGGGAACCGGAACAAAGATTGGCAACCCTGGAATATCGCGGCCACCAAGATATTCATATGTGGGAACTTGAAACGGCCAGAAATTCTGCGCAATACATGTTAACAGTCAAAGAGTTGGAAGAGCACTCCTTACTACTTGATGCCATGCGAAAGGGCATGGACTTCGCTTCCCTTGACATTGATACTGGCGTTAGTGTCGCAGCCGCGGCAAAAGAGACACTGGTGGCTGAAGAAGCACTGTTGTCGAGCAAGCTCGAGGTGTGCAAGTGGCAGGCGCGCATACTTGCGGATGAACTAGAGGAGCTTCGTGCGCGAGTTCGTGATGCGGACTATCAATTATCTTACTTGCAGCGAACTGCAGCAGATGACGCGCAGGATTCCAACCACAACATATCCGAAGGGCCTGTCAAGATAGAGGATGGTAGGTATTTGTTGGAAATTTTTGTCTCCCATCCCAACTGATTCTGCTTCAGGGGACTAGTTTCCGACCTGCATATCTGCATCATTTGTTAGACTTCTAGGGCTCAGTGTACATTCGATATTGAATATCAGCACTCATATCAGCCTCGGTTTGTACTGCGTAATTTTTCGTTTACGATTTAATGTAGCCTTATCATTATCATTATTAGCCTCGAGAAGGTCATGAAACAAGAGATAGTGGCGTGAATATTACTACTCAAACAAGAATAAAAGCAAATTACAATGCTGCAAGTGGAATCTTGATCGGATTGATACTAGCCAACCATATGAGCACCAAGTACTTACTGACGCTGCGTCCAGATGATCGCCTTGTCACATTTGTCACAATCTGTTATGGGTGACAGATCACAGCCGGGACCATTTGCACCTAACTTGCAGGGCACAATTGGGAGCCAGGGCAACTGCATAGAATGTCTTTTGAGATTTTGTATAACCAGCAAAAATACCTCTCATTCCAAACCCTGAAATGTTGTATATAAGTAATGTCACTTTTCATATTTATAGATGTTTGGTCTGGAAGGCGTGTCATGTGCGGAACTGAAGCGCGCTTTGAGACACTTCCGATTCGCGCTTACCTTGTTCTCCAGGTTCCAGCAGGTTGTATTTTTTTCTTGTACTTGTGTTCTGTCAAGGTAACCATATATCACCACCGTTCTCTTGGCCAGCGCATAAATACTAGAAGATGGTAGCCAATCCTACGAACCGACACACGGGGAATTACTGCGATGCCCTCTTGTCATTGCCAGTGGGCTGATTGCAACGGCAAAGTCATTTCGAAGCGCCTTTTCGACGATCACCAGCGCCAAGACAAACGCGCACGGATTAATACCGCTCTGGAAGCCACGCAACAAGCCATAGAGAAGCAAAATGACGTTCTGGAGTCTTATGTCGCTTCTCTTACTCTCTCGGACGAAGCAACGGGATGCACGACGACTCCAGGCGGACGTCTGTGGGCTCGTAATCCCACCGAGGCTGCAGGCCCTGCTGACGATATCAATCAATCCTTCCGTCTGCCCACCGCAGATGCCCTTCACACTATCCACGAAGTAAAGGGCAAGATAGACACTCTTGTCGTAGCTGCAAAACTGCCCTTGCAAAATGTCGCCAAACCTCTCACACCTTTGGACACCTTTCCATTGGAATCACTTCTTCGGGATGCGTTATTGTTGCAAGATTGCCTCGATTCTGTTTCTGTGAACCGAGAATGTATCCGGGAAGCTAAGCTCCCCGTTGCTCAATCCCTAACTAGTATCCTATGCCAGCTTCGGGGGGCACAAACTACTTGGTCTCGGCAAGTCAAATTGCTGTCGGAGACCCAGAACAGAGCGAATTCATTTGACACCGGTTTGGACCATGCTTTTTTGATACATTCATCTAACTCATGTTACATGTTCGTTCTCAGGCCAGCATTTTAGCCCGATATTGGGTAATTTGAATCCGGTGATCCAGGTGTCTGTTTTCACCATGGTCGCCATGCAGGTTATCATCCATGCCAGTCGTCGGGGCTGTCATTTCCTTCTTGCGATGCTTAGATATATCGTCCAGCTGAGTCTAATGCAGAAAAACTCGTCTCTGGCTGCATCCGAGATCCAGTTGCTGTCCGATTTCCCTATTGACCCTGATACTGCTGCTCGGAAACTACATTTGAACGGTCATGAAATTATTCATGCTGTCTGCCCGAATTCAAAGTGCCACAAGACGTATGCGCCGACTTTCAAAGGGAATTCGCCGCTAGCAATTTATCCTTCGCACTGCCATTACAAACTCTTTGCATCTGGCCCGGAATGTGGAACCCGCCTGACACGCACTCAAATCGTGAAAGACATCGAGATAGAAGTTCCAGTCAAACGTTTCGTGTCGTTTAGTTTCAAGGACTTTGTCGCCAACTTGACCTCGCGTTTAGGATTCGAAGACCTAATGGATGCCTTTGTCGAGAGTCAAGATGACGTTATGCGAGATCTTCGCGATGGGCAGTATCTTCGTCGAGAATTTAAAGCACCAGATGGAACACCCTTTTACTCGAACACACGGGATGCACGGTACATTTTCAGCTTGTGTATTGATTTTTTCAACCCATTCATGAACAAGCAAGCTGGGAAGAAGGTATCCATAGGCATCATTTCCGTTGTCTGCCTCAGTCTTCCCCCTTCCCATCGATATAGGCCAGAGAACATGTTCCTGGTGGGAGTTATTCCGGGCCCAAATGAACCTCCTCTCACAGCTATCAACCACTATTTAACACCGATCATCGACGAATTTGAGGAATTTTGGAATCCTGGCGTCTATTTTACTAGAACCTCGAATCATCCAGATGGTCGCCTCATCTATTGCGCATTGGTTCTGGTCGTCTGCGATCTCCTTGCGGCCAGGAAAGCAGCTGGTTTCGCTGCTTGCACTCATGAACATTTTTGCTCTGTTTGCCACTGCACAAGATCCAGAGAAGGTTACGGTAACACTCGCCAAGAGGCTTGGAAGCGGCGCACCGATAAAGATTATCGTGAAGCCGCAGACCTGTTTCTCAATGCTGAAACACCGGATGCAAGGAGTGACGAATTCAATAAGTCGGGAGTACGTTGGTCAGAGTTACTGCGACTCTCGTACTTCGACTTATCTCGTTGTGTTGTTGTTGATTCAATGCATAACCTCTTTCTCGGCTTAATCAAGGAACATTTCAAAGGTATTCTAGGTATCGCCCTTCCGACCTCGAAAGAAAGGGCCATCAAAGTCGCCTTTGGTCCTCGTCCAGACAACTTTTCAGACAATGATTTGAAGGGAATTGACAAAGTTCACGCCTGGTTGGAAGCACCTGTCAATGTGACCTTTCCCAATAGGGCGCAGGGCTTGAAGAAATTGAGTGGTGTCAATCTGAACTCCCTTGTTTTTGTCTGTAATGAACTGGGGTGTCTTCCGGCCCAGAAAACACGGTACTTCAAAAAGGACTATGTTGTCGAAGTCCTGGATTGGGTAGGCCGTTCATGAGTTTTCTTTTCAACTCGTCTCTCACTTCATATCTCAGCGTCTGCGGCAGACTGAAGATGGAACTGGGGATGCGAGTCGGAAGCACGGGTGTGTGCTTGAGGAATCTGATATGACGGAAATTCGTTCGGACTTGAAAACAATACTAACACCGAGTTGGTTGGCTTCTGTGCCCTTGAACCTAGGTAATGCTGCCCATGGTAAGTTAAAGGCGGATCAATGGAGGGCACTGGGAACTGTACACCTTCCTATCTCTCTGGCACGCTTATGGTCGTTACACATCAATCAGGGACAAGATGGTCCCCGTGCATTGCGCAATCACACCATCTTGCTGGTTACGATGGCTCTGGTCTCGGCCGTCATCCTAGCAACTTCACGTACAACCTCTGCGGACAATGCAACGGCCTATCGAGACTACATGCTCAGCTATCTTGAAGGCATTCAACACCTTTTCCCAGAGTACAAGATGCGACCAAATCACCATATGGCTGTACACATCTATGACTACTTACTTCTCTTTGGCCCTGTTCATTCATGGTGGACTTTTCCCTTTGAAAGAATGATTGGGGCAGTACAACGTATGCCCCACAACAGCAAGATTGGTAAGAGTAATCCCCATATCCGTCGTCCGGCTGATCATGTTTCATCCAAACACAGGGGAAGTGGAAGAAACAATCGCGCGTGCGTATACTCGCTCCGCGAATCTCCGATCTATTGTCGCCAAGTCTGGCTGTCCGGAGGTTATTCGACACTCAGAAGCAATCTTTCGAAAATTTACGGATCCCAAAGCAAGGGATACTCTTCAGACGGATATCCAAGCTTTTACTTCCGTTTTTGACAGTGGTAATTGTGCACAAGAAGAACACCAGGTTGCTTCTTCACCTTTGCCAGAGGAAGTGAAATTGGCATTTGAGATCGCACAGATTAGTGTCCCGTCTTATGTCCAGCTTCTGAGCAACTTGTCACTCGGAGGTCTAACCTACTCAACATACTCGAAACATCAGGGAAATTCTTGCATCTTACTAAACCAAACCCAAGATGGAGATATAATCCCAGCGAGGATTGTTCACATAATTCAGTTCTCCACGGCGGGCAGAATCAATACTTACTTCGGGGTGCGTCGCCACAGACCAGCATGCCTCGAGCGCGATCCACTCTCAAGCTTTCTGGTTCTGGGAGCAGCTATATGGGACACTGAACTCTACGACCTTGAACTTATCCGTCCTGTCCATGTCTCGTCTCATTTCGCATGCCTTCCAATCACCATCCATGGTCGTCAGTTAGTGGCAGTACTTTCCCTTTCCCGAGTGAGTGCATGTTCGCTGTATGTTCTGAATTCAAAATGGTCACTGATTTTTCTTCACAACAAAGGACTATCGCGGCCAAGCTTCAACGCATGCCTCACTATCATTGCGACACATCAGACAGCTTCGCTTGCGTTAATTCTATCCGACTTCTAGAATGCTTTCTCAAGCTTTTAGTGCCCACTATATATGATCATCCACGTAGTTGTACACGCTCGAGGCTACGAGAAAATCGTAACATGAACAAGTAATTTTAGACGTTTCACTTACAATGTCAATTTCTTTTGCTGCATCCTTCGAAATTCTCGCATGGCTTTCAGCAAGCACAAATCATGAATGGTCTCTTTGATCGATGATCAATAGTTGCATATGGAGACCAGCCGATAAATTGGGGACATTTGATTATGGACAGATTGTTACATACGACTTAGCGATAAACTCCTGCCTACATCAACGAGAAAATCAATCGCTGTCCCAGTTCGCGACTAGTTTGAAAGCTGGTTTGGCTTGAAGTTCACGCTTCTTCTTTGAAGACAAGCCGTTGTACCAGCTTTCTTCATAGCAGTTGATCGGCAAGCCGGTTGGAACTTTCCTGCTAGATTCTTTAGAATCTTCCCTTGATCTTCTCTTTCGAATGTGGGGCCGATTTCCGGGTCTGCTATTGCCATATGCATTAGTTGTTCGTCGTGCAGAGTCCGTGGTCTTCAATTTCTTCGCTAGGTCCCAATTTCTCCATTTAAGAGAGTGAACGTGATATGCATCGGAATCATAAGAGTCCGTTTCGTCGGAACTCGTTCCTTCGATGCCAAAAGCCTCATTGATCGTGTAACAGTCTATCCAGCGCTTCGTCGACTCGGCCAAGGGACCTGCAAGGTCTTCGGGCAAATGTTCTATGTTGATATCACAACGTGTGTTGAAAAGCTATATCAGAAGGCAATCAATTAACGGCAAGTGTTGGACATATGCAGACAAGGTATCCCACTGACCTCACCCCGCCGTCGATTGCGACGCGCTACGGAAAGTTTCGTCAGATGTTTGATCTGATATCGCTGATCCGCTTGTTCCAATGTCTCATCCGGCTTCGGGCGATATTCGTTAATGATCCCCTGTATGCGTTCCAAGCGATTGAAGAAGATCTCGCTGATTTCGTCTTCATCTTCTTCGGTGATCTGCCCGTTTCCGTAGCCGTTTTCCCTGCAATGGGTCAAGAACAAGGCAAAGATACCCTCGTTCCAACGCCCATAGACGATATCCCAATTTACTTCCAGTGGTTCTAACGTCGAGGGCCCGGGACCCTTGTTCTTTTCGAATTGTGCCATACGCTGCTTGAGAGGGTGATTCTGAATGTATAAGCTATCTCTAGCGTTGAGGATATCTCGGTCTTGTCTTATTCCAAGGAGGCCCTGAAGTTGATTACGGACCCAAGCCTGAAGGTTGAGGGGTAACGGTCAACATGGGAGCAGTAACTACTTAGTTGTACTTGCCAATCTCTCGTTGCGACCTTCTGCTTTGGAAACTTTGATTCTTGGCGATCGAAAATCTCGTGCTGGAAAACGAGTATCACGCCGCTGAAGAGGGGATATTTTGCCGCCAGCGATACCGAGACTGTTCATGATCAAATCCACCTTTGCCTCTAGACTCGTCACTGGCTATTTAACTTTCTTGAGCTAGTATCAGATTGAGTGAAATTCGCACTTCTTACGTTTGCCGAAGAGGGAGACGCAGATGGTGGTGGCGGAATCTCAGTCCATAAGGGAGGCGTCGGAACGATAATCGGTGCTGCAGCAGTCAAAACTTTTTTCTTTCGACGTTGAGTGGGGAATCTTTTGAAACTTAATGGAAGTGGCACAGAATACGTCTAAGGGATGCATCAGCATGACGATGAACCAAGAACAGCTGAAAATCACTGGATTAGTGGTTCTTTCCGGGGCCGGCGCCGTCCTTGACGCCTCGGTGTCCCCGCCCCCGAGTCCAGTTCTTCCCGATGAAAATAAGTCGAAGTTCATAGGAGAATCTTCTTGAGTGGGAAGAGAAGGAGAACCTATATCCAGTGTGTTCGATTGAAATTCTTCTCTTCGGTCTTCCTGAAACTCAAGTTCCTGCTGATAACTTCTTTCTCCTTCTACATGCTGCCCTACACCCTCTTGAGCAATGCGGAGCTCAGTTCGCAACTGATGGAGCATGTCTTCCTGTCTTTCAACCTATGTGGGCGCAATTTTAACTGGAGGTAGAAGTAACGGCGGTTAAGACCTAAACCAACCTTGTCTTGCTCGCAGCGGAGGGCTTCTTCTGCCTCGGCTGCGCGTTGATCTGCAATGAAATAGTTACTGTGATCCATTTGCAGGTCTCTCAACTGAATTTGGACGACTTTAGCCTACAGAGCTTTGAGCCGTGCAATTACTGACCTGGGCTTGCAAAAGCTTGATCATTTCTTTCTGACCTCTAATGACTTCATCTTTCATGGGATCTTCGCTGTAACCCTGTAACCTCACCTGTGAACCTAGTTAGAAGATAAATGTGACCTTTGGCATGAGACCGTACGGGCCGCCATCCTCCACCGGCAGAACTTGAGGAGGCTTGACCAAGGTCTGGCGTTAGCTCTCTTGACGCACGGCGGCGGCGGCGGCTGGCGTGTAGGACTAGTTGATTGTCAAGTGACTCATTCATAGCAACAGGGTTGCCTATTTGTGAGGGATTGGGTGGACCAGCAGGTACCGTTTGTTGTATGGGAGAGATTTGCTCCAGTGCAGGCGAGGATTCCTTGACGAGGCCATCGAGGCCAGGGCGCAATGAAAATTGAAACTGAAAGCCATCCATGCTTTTCCAGATGTTTTACTGCAAAAAGGTGAAAGCCGTTGTATGGGATCGATTATTGGCGTAATAAGGTACTCACCGTACTATATGCTGCTGCCGATGCGCAGGTCGAGCAAACTCGCCATCTACAAGTCTTCTGACGGGTCGAAGGGCAGTGGCTGATGCCATTCAAGAGGAGCAGTCCTTTATCGCCACTTCTAAATGACTCCACCTTATCGTGACTCGTACATCGATACAAAATTGTGAGATGTGTCTGGATCATAGTCATAGAGAGTCAGGCTGAACTTTGACTCGCCCTGCCTCGACTTGAGACAACTTCCATGGGTGTCGTTATCATAACCGCGGGAATAGGCCGTGTCGGAAGAGAGCAAAAATTTGGTATACCGATACCGTCATGGATGATCAGGGGAAGGCAGCACGATATTACTAATTTAAATGAGTTGGCGGAGTTCCCATGAACTGTTCGGCACGTGCCCCTTGCCAACTCAGGTTTGAAATCGTCGTCCTGGTCATTCCGTCTATGGGTGCATTCATCCGACAGGATATCCATTAAATTCTAAATTCTTTACAGTATCGATATTGAACCTTTCGATGAACAAACCGTCGAGAATATTCATCATGCGGCCACATGAAATTGTAGCCTCTTCGGTATCTTAACCCTCTTCCCCTGACGAATTGATTGGAGGCTCCTAAAAGCGGACATGGAGCGATGCACTGAAAGAGGAACGCAGGGACATACTGTCTCAATGCAAAGTTCGCAAGTGACTGATCTGCAGCGCGCATGTCAACGAGGCGATTTCCCTTGGCAGCCACACGAAAGACTGCTACGTCGCCGTGCCAAACCTTGCCTTCGGACAGGCCGCGGATTGTTTGGTTAATCGGTAGTCTCTTGTGATTCTTGAAAAAGATAAAGAAGGTATGCTGATACTCTTGCCTGTCGATGACTGTGACCTGCGCACCGTGGACACGGGGCTGGAAGCGGCCTCTTAGGATACCTTCGACGAAGACAAAGCGTCGACTCCCGCTGTCATGTGCGACCACCCTTACAAACCGGGGGATTACCCCCTCAGTCCGATATACGATGGCTCTGATTCGCGGGTATTTGTCCTGAGAAACGGCGTGTACATCATAGTTGTGATGAAAGACGACTTCATGCATACCTTTCTACCCGGAAAGATGGGGACGTGGCAATAGGGCATGGCGTTGTCCTTCTTGTTGGGCTGATTTGCCAGCTTTTGTACTCTCCAAGGAGATTGAGCAGATCTGGCTTCGTCTTAGCAACTGGAGTTCCCAAGGGTCGAGCCCAATTCACATTGCTGCTTTTGGTATCCTGCAACAAGCCTCTAAAGTTCATTCAGAAGCCCTATCAGGGCTGAAATAAGCACCACGCCAAGATCGCCGTATGTTTAGCGCTCGTAAATCCGGCAAGCATGTATAACCGATCTTCGGATCACGACAGTCAATTTCGAAGAAACGGACATCCCGTCCGGTGCCTAATCCGTTACGGATTGACATATATATTGATCGTCTTGGATCGGAATTTTGCGAATCTGGATCGAGATGTGTACGTTGCCGTAGAGTATTTCCCCGTCATCGGAAAGGTTGAACTATGAGTTGCGCTTTGATCGGTAAAGGTGTCAAGTAAGGGATCGAGACGGAGCCGACAGAGTAGACTTATCATCGTGCAGTCATCCCGACGGCAGTCATATTCAACTCGAGTCAGTTGAATGGGGATCTGCTTCCTATAAAGCCTACCACAGCAGGACAAGGTCTTGCCGAGTTATTCGGACCTAAACCCCCTATGAACACAGTCCAGAATTTCCTCGACCACGTCCGTGGACCGTCGATCAAAGTGAGCGGATGTAATCCTTTCACCTTCTTATGCTGACCTTGCGTAGCGTTATCAGAGGACGGCTGTCCTCAATGGACATACTGGTCCCATTAATTCCCTTACTTTCAATAACCAGGGAACACTCCTGGCTAGCGGAGGTCTGTCAAATTTTGGATTCTAGGCTGCCGCATTATTGAACGTGTCTTAGGAGATGACGAACAGGTCCGAATCTGGGACGTGCCCAAGTGCACGCTTCTCCAGAGCCTGGCAGATGAACACCGTCGATGGGGCCAAATAACATGCATCAAGTTTGTCACCATTCCAGGTACAACTACGTCGACCGACTGGCTGTATTTCGGCACTGGTCGAGGCTTTTTCCTGACCTATCGTAGTCCGCGCAAGGTACGCTTCCGAGTCGATACCTAGAGGCCAGTACAGCCATTGCATATCCATCAGGCTGGCTTCACGGGATATTTTTCCGAGCGAGTTTTCACCCCTGGAGACAGTGTAGAGGCTTTTGATATAGACAAAAACTACCAGAGAATTGCTATAAGCAGCCATAATGGCACAATCAAACTCTGCAGCATTGACGACGGAGTCCTTGCCGAACTTTGGCGTACCGAATTGCTCGATGCCATCCCTCGCTCTGTGCGCTTTGTTGACAGTGGAAGGATGGTTCTGATATATGGCATGGAGACAGGCGCACTGTGAACTACTCCATATTGCTCGTTCTTGGATCTCCAGCTCACTTTTGTATGCAGTGTATGTCGAGATACTGAAACTTCGATTGAGAAATTCAGCAGGTCGTTTCCGACCCCCATGTACGTCAAGATTTTATATAAATCAAGACAGCACTTATTATGTTATAGCGGAGATGTCGGTGTCTGTCCTTCGACAGGCGTCGTCGCCATCGACAACATGACGAACGGTTTTGACCTCTATCCTCCAAATCGCATACATGCAGTCCGAACATTCTCCGTGGAAAATACCAAAAAGGTTGTCAAGAAGAGTGCATTTGGAGAAGCAGGCAACGTTTTAATATGTGGAAGTGACCACGGCATGGTCTACGTTTATTCCTGCGCAGACGGAACTGTTCCGCTTCAGACTCTCAAGCACGGGACCCGTTCTCAACTGATACAAGTCCTTGAGGTGGGTCTTTCTGCTGCTCGAGCAGCTCGATTCTGTTCGATATAACAGGCTGTCGCCACTTGTGATGACTATATCATCGCTTCGGGTGCATCGTCAGCGCCATATACCATTAATATATGGAAGAAAAAGGTGAATGAAGTCCCAGACGTCGACCCAATACTGATTGATAGTAGGTTCCTCATCGCAAAACCCGGCCCGTACATCCAGAGGGCCACATTTTTGCCAATCTGCTCCTGCTTTTCCTGATGGCCTATTTTACAATGGATAAATGGTATCCCACTGTGGAAAAGGTATGTCATACCCCTCGATATAAAGCTCGATACCTCTAAGAACTGGCAGCAATACGAGTCCATAACCTCGTATGTATTGCAGGACAGTCGAGCTTATTCCACGGCGCAGCATCCAGAATTACGAAATTCTCAATCGAAAGAGACTCTTGAGTCCCTTATCGGACTGGACGAGATAGCGATCAAAAGATTGCTTGGCATGGATGGATTGCTTCAACTGCGCCAACCATTGAGAGGAGGAGGTACCGATGATAATGATCTTGTCGAGTAAATACTCGATATGTAGACTAGCAAGTAGCGGCCCCGCGACGTGACGCTACAAATCACCTGCCGAGTCACTCTGGTTCGGCTCACGTTGTCAACTTGTCAGTCAATGTCAATGACATGAATCATTTTTATTCTCCTATCGACACGCTCGACGCTCTTTCCATCTCACCTTCCACACTTTCCTGCACCCAACCCACATTCTAGTGTATATGAGTGGGCTGTGCTAATGCCATTCCACCTTCCAAAGGCGCGTAAGATGAGATATTTTTGGCCTTTTGACACCCAAGTGACGCGTTCCGTACGGATGGCAATGGTACGCACATGTAAATATGTCAAATATTCCTTCTTCCCCGTGTATCACAACAGTACGGCTCAAATTCCGTGCACAAGTGTACGAAGCTCTTGGGTTGTTCGCATAAAGACCGAACTCCGCGATTTGCGGCAGCCATACCCCGTATCCAAAAATCCGATTTAACGAGTCCGTGGGTCCTAGCCTTGATTGTTAGGGAAAGGGGTTCGATCCTCTCACAGATCCAGGGAAAGTTTGTCGACCAATTGACTTGCATCTTAGCACCTGTACGTTCCTGGGCAGTTCTTAGAAGGGCGCTTAAGATCCGTTTCAGGTCTGGCAGATCGAGATCGTCGATCGTGGCGGAGTCAATTCGCTAGACCAAACAAGGAATGTCCCTCAGCTACCTGTCAAATCCATTCATACCCATGTATCGACGCGGCTCCGTTATTCGCATTGCAATGACTAGATGGCACTGGGCCCTCATATAAATCAGAGAGCAGAGGATCGGAAGGCTATGCTTCAGGTGAACTGTACCATGGCGTCGGAAATCACTTCTGCAGTCGAGCACTTCGTTCAGGATATAATCAAGCTTCCTTTTGATCGACCCTTGGACGTCTTGTTGCAAAGGGCTATTCTGGCAGAGTCTCGAATTAGGGCGCTGTTTGCATCGGAATCCGACAATCCTCT
The DNA here is from genome assembly GCA_002938385.1 of Gymnopilus dilepis. Taxonomy (NCBI): domain Eukaryota; kingdom Fungi; phylum Basidiomycota; class Agaricomycetes; order Agaricales; family Galerinaceae; genus Gymnopilus; species Gymnopilus dilepis. The sequence continues at coordinate 85,093 of NHYE01001226.1, read as the reverse complement.
TCTAAATGACGTCTACATTGGTCTCATTGATGTGTTTCGCCTTGATCCCCAGGCTTTGCGCACTCGCGCCCGCCGAGATTCATCAACCCATGTCCCAGCACAACACGTATTTCCTGTCGCTCCTCTCTTGAGAAGGCCTACTTTTACCCCTAGCATCGTCCCTGATATGGTCACATTCCAGAAGAATTGGGACTTGTTTAGTCACGAAGCGCTTTCGCATATGAGGCACGAGGATTGGCAAAATGTCGTCGTTGCTGGCGGGTCTGTCTTAGCCTGCCTCGATGCGTCACTCCATCCAGAAGTCTTCAAACTTTACATGTATTTGCGTTCCAACAGTGCCGAAGGAAATCTCAGCGAATATTATCGATCAGCGATATATGAAGCGTCTGACATCGATATATTTATCTGGGGCCTTTCACCTGACGAGGTCCTGCTTTTCTCTTGTTGTCGTCTTTGCAATCACTGACTGATGGCTCGTAGGCCAAAGTCAAGATGGAGTGCATCTACCAGGCTGTTCGTTCCGCCGTTTCTGGTGACGTCATATGTGTGCGGAAAGCAAACACCATTTCCATCCACGGTATGACGAGCAGGCTTTTGAAATAGGAATAGCAGCTCATATCTTCTGTCCAGCGGACTATCCTTGCAGGCCTATCCAGATCGTCCTTAGATTATATCAATCTCCGGCTGAAATTCTAGCCGGTTTCGACATCGATGCGTGCTGTTGCGCATACGATGGTAGGGATTTTTTTTGCAGTCGTGATGCAGTTTTATAGCTATAATCATAGGTCAACGAATTTGGGTCAACCCAAGGTCTTTAACTGCTCTAATTCGGCAGGCGAATACCGTGGACATGACAAGGCGATCACCCTCCTACGAACTAAGACTGGCTAAATATGCAGAACGAGGCTTCGAGGTATACGTTCCAGACTTGGACAGAAAGAGAGTCGATCCTTCGGTAGGCTTGCTACCAAACTTCCATCAAATTATTCTGACCCCGCATACAGATTTATAGTGAATCCTTGGACGTTTTACCTAACGGTCTTGCCCGGCTACTAGTCCTCGAAGCTGCTTATCATAATCCGGGAATCTATAAACATCTCCGGTTCCCCAAGATACGTATAATGAGGAGAGTAACTGGCACAAGTGGCAGGGTTCTTGACAGCCCATACCAAGGATCGGCCAGTATGCCTTGCAAGAACGATCCTCAAGATATGCCATTACATGAGACCGAAGATCTCGTTGACAGCAACTATGACAGAAGTTGGGGCTGGGCTCAAATCCCTTATGGACCTCTTTGGTCTCCATCGAAGATCAAGAACATGATATCGAAAACGGTACGGTCCTGCCTCTCTCCAGAGCAATTCTTCCCAGGTTTACATCGAATTTCAGGATGCTTCAATGAACAGTGAGTTACCTGAGCCTCAGGACAAAGCCTCAGATTTCATACCAAAACTCCAGCGCCTTATAATCCTCACAATATTGAAGAGGGCTTCAATCACAGGCATGTATTCTTTGCTGGTTCTATGCAAGATTGTTTGCAAAGTTTCTGTTCGGTATGTTTCTACTTGGAAAGTTGCCAGGGAAACTATTCAAGTATTGATTTCCAAGGTGTGCGACAACAATCAGCTCAATGAGCCCAGTACGTCCGAGTTCAGTCGCAACATATACATTCGAGGCCCTGTCAGGTCAGAAGACTGCCGTGCTTGTGCGCCTTGTTGACTCATATATCTCAGGTTTATGACACGAAACCCGGGTCAGCAATTACTCAGTGGGAGTTTCCGTCCAATAGAAATCGCTGATTGGGCAGGTGGAGCCTATGTTCAGGATGAACAATTGAGTAGTGTTGCCAGAGAGGACGAAAGTGATTCTAACATGGTCCTGGGCGGAAAGGAGTCAGATTTTGGAATATGCAGGTGTTGCTAGACGGTTCAAAGTGTAAATGCCAGTGGCGACCGCTTCTAATAATGTTACACCGGAATATATCTATCTCAGATAGCTACTGCTGAAAGTGAAGCTATGATGACGATCATCAACCCCTTTTATACGCATTCAGAGGCGGCTAAGTTGCTTCAGCTCTTCCTTTGCCCACTGCTCTGCTTAAAGACTTGCGCTACTGAATTGCCTCTACGAACTCCGCCTTGCTTGCGATATGCTTCTGATGTATATTTGAGGTGCAGTTTGAGCATGTCACGAACTGGCCAATGGTTTTCATATTTATTGAGGATTGGATATTGTGTCGAAGTCTACAACATGATTGACGTTTCAAGGAGATGATCAAGATGCATACAAACGCACTAGCAAACAGACTTCAGCTATTCTGTCTGAGTCTTGCTTGTTATAACTCTTGGTCAGGTCTAAGAAATCCCGCGCTAGAGTCTTGACATATGTCTACATCACCTATTAACCAGCGCCCTACTGCGAATTTCGTGACTGGTGTGCTTACATTGACTCCAGACAAGACTCCAGCATCCCAAGCACCCAGTTCTTCATCCAAATTATACCCGCCTGAGTGAGGACGCCCTGGCTCGCCGTTCGGTTTTGGAATTCGGATGGAAGTCACAGGGAAAATGTCGCCATCATCTGTACGATTCAGTAGGCAAGGATCTTCATTTGCCTCTGAATTATCAGAACGGACACTCGTATCAACACCGACTGGGCGTGAAACAATGTCCTCTGCCACAGAGCCATGTAGACGTCCTTTATAACTCTTGAGTGCGCCTGAAAAATCGATTCGAGGTGTAATGAGCGGGGAGATATGATGTGCATCATCAACTTTGAATTCAATCCGTTGCGTGATCAAGGGGGGGTGTCGGCAGAGTGGTTTCATTGCCCGACTGATCCAAAATCAAGTTTTCAACTTTATATGAGCCTTGAGTGAGTCAATGGTACGCAAGAGGTGTTCCCGAGCTTTGTGAGAAGACGGCGATGAAGAGAAAAAAAAATCAAAGAGTCAAAATGACACTCTGACTCTATAGGAGCCTAGGTCGAGTCGACGGAGAAAGCATCAATAAGGGTGCTCATGTTCCTGGCACTTGAAACAGCAGGTGACTAGGACAATAGATGAAAATCTAAATCGAATCCCTTACATGTGAGTTTGATTGAGTTGGCGATGCGCACACCATCAACTCAGAGAAGTATTTCTGATTTGTCGAGAGAGTTGAGGTGACTAGGACAATAAGCGAGGAGTCAGAGCACTAACTCGAATCGACTCCCTGACATTAGATGAATCTTGGTTGGGTAAATGACGCACACTTATATCAGGCTATATCCCGTCTTTCGACTGCTAAGAGACAGCCCAGGCGATCAGGACAATAAATAGAATTCTAGCGATATATGAATGGGCATATAACCGGCCACCGGTACCGGTATTCCAATCCCATTGCCCTTTGCGGAATGGGAGGACACCCTTCCCACATGCCCGCAGGATTGCAACGGCCTCTTGCAGTTTGACTTAGTCTGACTCTTGTACTTGACTAGATCCTGACTCTTACCACTGGGCTTCTGTGGGAGGATGAATCGCATATAAGCGAAGCATGGATGAAGCCCACCACTTTTTCCACCCACTTGTGTAACATATCATGGCAGCTCTCCCCAGCATCACGCGCGCCATCGAGCGCTTCGTCGCAGATATCATCAAGACGCCCGTTGATCAATCTCTTGACAGTGCTCTCGAAGACGCAATTGTGGCAGAACACGAGATCCGCCTGCTTTTTGGAGCGGGACATCAGATATCAGACTTGTACCTTGGCCTCATAGACGTCTTCAGTTTGCACCCTGCTGCACGACGTACTCGGGGACGAAAAGTCCAGGAGGCCACTCGAGCATTTGATGCAAACTACATTCTGCCTGTCAACTCGCGTGTTCGTAGAGAAGATCTGATGCCCAGTACTGTTTTCAACATCGAGGCATTCCAGGCCCACTGGTCAATCTTTACTCATGGTGTCCTTTCCAAAATGAGGACACAGGATTGGAACAATGTCATAGCCGCTGGCGGATCTGTTCTGGCTTGCCTCGTGTCACCTGGGGCTAATAGTTCTTCTAGACGATTGAATGAGGTTTTTCATTCTGACGCTTATGCCTCCTCGGATATCGACCTGTTTCTTTATGGTTTGAATGCTGCACAGGTAAGTCGATTAATTTTCAACATGCTTCACTGCCTCCATGATCGTCTAGGCCGAACTTAAGATGATGGACATCTACAAAGCAGTTCGTGCCGCTGCTCCTGAGTGGAGGGTGGTCTGTGTTCGGAAAGCGACGACTATATCCATACACAGTAAGTCTCCGATATCTTGACAGAGATCGGGGTTTGAGCGTTTTTCCTCTCATTAGCTGAGTACCCTTTCCGACCAGTTCAGGTCGTGCTTCGTCTATATCAGTCCCCAGCTGAAGTGCTAGCTGGTTTTGACGTTGACTCTGCCTGCTGCGCTTTCGACGGTCAGTTTTCATTAAGAAAGAGATTTATTTAACGGCCAATGAAAACCCAGGACGCAAAGTATGGGTCAACCCAAGAGGTCTGACGGCCATAGTTCGCCAAACCAACACGATAGATATCACAAGAAGGTCTATGTCTTACGAAATAAGACTTGCAAAGTATGCAGAACGTGGTTTTGAAATTTATGTTCCTTCGCTGGATCGTGAAAGAGTGAAAGCTTCCGTACGTTTAAGCGATGAAATTACGCTATGTATTAACTCCTTACCAGATATATGATACTGAAATGCGGACCTTCCCCAATGGTCTCGCACGACTCCTTGTTCTGGAGGCAACACTTCTCCACCCAGGCCTTTACTCGTACCTCAAGTACCCCAGGGCAGGGAAGTCCTCCCTCGCTCGTAACAATTACAGTGACCAGTTGCGGTGGGCTTGCATTCCGTATGGGCCTTCGTGGGACGCGAAAAAAATCGAGAAAATGCTCAAGACAATGGTAAGATTACTTCGGCTGAATGTCCCTCGATCTGATCAGCGGCTGTGAACAGGAGACCAAGATCAATTGTAAGTTTATTTCCTGTGCACCTTGCATCTGAGTGGCTTCCGCGTTTGTAGCACCGTTCAATCCTCGTAACAATGGGCAAGTCCGTCATCGGCATATATTTTTTGCGGGCACAATGAGGCAGTGTCTCAGGCCCTCTTGCGTTGTAAGTTGAGTCTCCAAATAATATCTGGACATGGATCTAATCCGAATAGGACTGTAATCCGCAAGATGGTACCGATAATGTTGGATCGAACACCGACAGCTCCAATATTTATATCAAAGGTCGCGTAAGGTACGGCGTCTAGCGTCTGATCGTCTTCGCGGACTTCGACCTTACGAGGTTTTTTATGACGAGGTTCATGGTATCAAATCCAGGTCGGCAGCTTATGACAGGGAGCTTCCGTCCCATTGACTTTGGAGATTGGGAAAGAGAAGCATACGAAGCGCCAGCCAATAGTCACCAACGCAGGGTCATACATCTCCACGACTCCAGCGATGACGCAAGCAATTAAGCGACCAGCGAGTCCCCTGCACAGCTTCAGCGTGATTGAAGCATATCAAATGAGTTGGTGTTTGGGTAAATGACAACCGAGAGGTCTTGACCGGCATGTTTGGACAATGTAGTGGGGGTTGGAATGCTACCAATGTAAATGTGCTTCAGCGGCGGTATTGTGAAGAGGTAAAACAGCTGCAAGCGGCATGAAATTGCAGAACCTGATGAGGGAGAGGGATTCTTGGGAGTTAATATCTGCACAAGAAAGTAGATTTCACAAAAGCATCTTTACGAGACTTATTTATAGAACGAGTTATTGTTAAATTCCAAGTTAGCCGGCAAACGCCGCATAGGTTTTGAAGTCAGCTCGCCGTTGTGTTTCGTAGCGCTTGACGTCCGCTATATTGTCATCCACATCCGTGTACACAATAATCCAGCTCGATTGAAGACTGTAGCCTGGATTCTGGAGATCTCTCTGCCAGCTGCTACGCTGCCTCTGCTGCGCAGCATTCGCCTGGGTTCGAGCAGTTGTTGCAACTACAATATCTGAGGTAGATCACACAGCAGTATGTTCGAGTTCCTGCACTCCGATACACGCGGAATGCGTCTCCATGCTGTAAGCCTCGCTTTTTTTGTTTCAAAACATTGGGGTATGGATCTTTCTGAATGGGTATTCATTCAAGCCGGGGGGGTGAGGGAGGTGAAGTTCATCACGAATCTTCGATCCATCAGTCAATACACGGTCAGCGTGAGTCGGAAACCCTTATAGATAAGTTCAAATTCAGCCCTCGCTCAGTATCACCGCTATGTCTGGCGGAACGCTCGTGGATTTGCCATCGATGACGACCTCTGCTCTCAACTTCTGCAATTTCCAACACTTTACCACACCAATAGCCGATGGAAACAAACCTCCTGACCTAGGCTTTTTAGCTGGAAACGCCCACGGACTCCTGCATCCAAATCTCGTCTTTCATAAACGGGTTCGCAAGTTCGCAAGATGAAGGGAACGTGGCTTCGCCCGAGGCTGGTATTCTCTCAAATTTTGACGCAATTGAAGCTTACATTCCCTCCGTCGTGTAGAGGCCTTCCTCCGCTTTGTCTCATCCAGATATCAGCATCAAAAATATAGATCAGCAAGGGATCTTAGACAACACTCGAGGCTCGTGACTTCAGAATTTTTCTGTGCTTTTTCCCAACATTGATCGTATTTTCTCCTTACAGCGCGTTGCGTTCACCTCCTCACATCCATGCCTCTGAACGCACGCATGGCTGTTCTGTCAGTGTTTTTTTCCTTCCATGAGAAGTCGGAATGCAAGCAACAACTTCTTCACGTGGTATGGAGTTGAAGAGAGGTTATGTATCACCATTGAGCGCGAGCCTCGTCTGTTGGATCTCCCCTTTGGGCGTGTTGGATTGACAGGAAATACGGCGAACATCCGACGTGTGGTGAAAGCGTTCTATCTTCACCGTGTCTGATAAAGGTTGCCGTCGGTAAGCTCTCCTCCTGCCTGTGCCTCCCCGCCCCCTCGGTACAAAACGTCTCGCCAATGCATCAGACCTTCTTTTTCTCTTGAACAGACCGCATACAAATCCGAATTTTCCCTTATTCTTCCTCCTCCCCTTGCAGCTCATTACCACAGATGCATTGACAGGACAAGGCTCGACGTCGCTGGTTGTGCTCACTTTCATTCGTTCGGGGTTTGTCCTGACGCTCTTTCGGTCATTGGGCCGACCCCATTATAGCGCCGCACGTGGTGGAAGATGTGGGTTTGGTAGTACGTCAGATTTTCCTACTCGTGCTTGTTTTGGGTTTATGTGCTTTTTTCTGCTGCATGGCAGTGCCTTACCTGATGAGAGGAGTGTCCGGTTTTCAATAAATGTGCAGGTGACCTCCCCAACTTCACGTTGGTCATTCTGGATTTTTCACTCTAGTTCGAAATCTGAGAACTTATGCTGCCCTCTCTCACACAGCTCTTTTACATCTTCACCCTTGTGATACTCGCCGTGGGGACCTACGTCGCGCTCGATATCGGGCTAGATATTGCACATACGATCAGCGAGGCATCACTCTACTCGCAGGCCTTAACGAATTTTTAGGTGAGCAGCAAGCGGGCGCGTCATCTTTTCTCTACCATTATGCCCAATAGACAGGTCCTTTCTCACGTCCACCGCCCTTCCATTGGATGCAGGGCTGTCGCACTATCAGCATGTTTCACTGTTCAATGTTGATGTTTGATGAATTGGTCGGTGACGGCTGCGTAGAGATATTCTTCATGCTGAATGGTTGATACCAAGTAAGCATTCTCTCTTTCAACATCAATCTTCATCTGCCTTACCAGTAACCCGATGCCCTCCCTGTCCAATTTTTCGTACCTCAGTCAATGAAAATGCGACAGAGCATCCCCTGAGCTAACGACCTACGCGCTTTCAATCCAGTGTCCCACCCAGTACCCACGGGAGAAGTAACCATCCTACTCGAACCTTATTTGGTTGTTTGTCAACCCTTTCTTTTGCACCTACCTAGAGCTGGCAAAAGAAAAAAAATCGGTGGACACGGCTGCGAGACGGATGATTCTCTGAAGGAGTTTAAACACGCTCGAAGGCGAGAGTTTCCTTTGTCCTAGTCATATGTGAGCACAAGTTGATCTGGTCACGATGATTGGTGAGGAAGACGAGTATAATTGCCCTAGTCATGTTACTCATGTAGGAGTATTATAATTCAATCGCTTGTGGAAAAGAAAGGGCAATAGGAGCGAGTCATGGCTCTCAGTCACTGTGTCATTTACTAGGACGATTGCATATACGCTCAAGACAACGTCGTCCCCACGCCAGAGCCACTCATCCAATTCACCTCCTTGACTACATTGCACCACCAAAGTAGAAATGCTGTGGGTTACCTGCTTATGATCAGGGGGAAGCAGTATTGTTCGATGATATTTACATTTTGTCCAGAGCTATCGATTGAGCAATGGACGGCATAATAAGAATCTATTGAAGGAGATTATCAAAACACAAGGATTGTGCAATCATAGATCGGTCTGTGTAGGGCCCTTGGTCCGTAGCGATCACAACTTCTCAAACCCAAAACCCCGGTATGGAGTGCTGAATGAGGAGCGTGTGGCTGAAGTAAGGAAGCTTGATGATTCCTGTACCCATCATCTCCGACCTAAGAATCCGCTCCGACCATCCACATTGCTCCTCATAACCATGATCAACCGCCAGGGATATCCGCAGCACAAGATGTTCATACCAGCTCCTCCACAGCGACAATCATGGATAACCTCACTGTGAATAGCGACAGGGGTCACTCCAGCATGTATTTCCACCAGCACTACTTGCGCGCAATCATTGTGACCATCAACAGTCTCAGCCCACAGCCTTTAAATTCCCTCTGCTGCGACCAATCAGTCAAGAGGGCTTCGTTGGGGATTAACTGCGAGTACCAGTTCCAATGAGCAAAAGGACGTGTCATCCGATCTCGACGGGGCATGCTTGCTTCAGCAGCGTGACTACAATCAGTGTCACTCGACCTCATGCAGATGAACTGCGGTCCCAAATCCGGAGGGTGGCAGTCAAGATGAGGGGCAGAGGAGGGGTGACAGCTTCGAAGTGGACTGCAGAGCGTGATTTGAGCTTGAAATGTAGAGTGGGAGGGGTTGATCCGACGTTGGTAGTAAATGAGGTAAGAAACCCGCCCGAGCAATAGGCAGTGTTGCGAAACATTTGAGCATACCTGAGTGTCTTCACTCATGGGCTATGATTTTGAAAAGAGGAGAGCGCGACGATGGTCCAGATTCATCAGCGCCAGGAACCACGAGCTGCCAGCAATGACCGATGCCCCTCCCCCCAATCCAAGCGGACGCGTCAATCGGTCTCCTCTAAGCTTACCACTCCGAACTTCCACACCGGCACCGGTACCCCACACTGAGCTTCCAACAGTACCTGTAGACAGCAGTGGCCCACCCAACCCCGCTTACTGCAGCAACGACATCTGGGGCAGAAAGCGACAATATGACAGAGTGACGTCGTGTCCATGAAGTGCTGCACAAATGTAAACCTGGAGAGTATGAGGTGCACTCCAATGATCGCACGAAAAAGGCAGAGAGAAGCAGTTTAAACTTAAAGAGGGGAGATGTGCATGGGTAATGTCATGTGAAAGAGCCGGCACAGTTCCGGAGTCTGGGGTCGTAGAATGGCATGGCGGCAATATGGGTACTATGGTATTGGTAGTGGCGTAACCGGCGGGATTGTGATACCAGGCTAAGGGGTCACTACTCGGAGCGTCTGTGAGACGGAAGAGGAGCCAGCATTGTTTCTGTGGCAATCGGTGCGGAAAGAAAGAATCCAGAGTACATCTGGATGTGCTTGACTTAGACAAGGGACGAGAGGGAAAGGGAGGCTCGTGTGGGTGGGTGATTTGAACTGGCATTGAAGACCGCCGTATGGTGCGTTACGGTCCCATGAGGGCTCTTTGGTCCATGTTGAACCGATTCTCGGAAACAAGCAATAGGCACAGGTAATTGAGTAAACCTCGGTTTAGTGGACGTCCGAGGCATACCTCTCCCTAGCTAGGGAATACTTTTGGCCATGCTTCTTCATATGCCCTCTTTGTCAAGCTCCGAATTAGGATCATGAATAGTGTATGCTGAAAAGCCAACACACCTTCTCATCAAATTACCAGGCAGACGACCTTCTTTGTCCTTCAGGCAAGGCCATCATAGGTCCATTGAACTGGGTGAATATGTATCTATATCCTTGCATGCAACAACAAGGAACTGACAACTCCAATTAGCAACCTGCATGTCTGTAAATTTGGGAGGACAACATACCGGAAGAAGCGACTCATTATCGCTGAAGATGTGGGGAACCAATATCTAAGCTTCCACTTGGCGTACAACTTTTGCCTCCCGAGCAGATCCTGACCAAAGCACCCATGATTTCCACACCCGCTGGATCGTTCTTCCACACTATGGCTAGCCGTATAGACTCCCTGACGAGAGCCTGCAGGGCTGGCCAGATAGAAAGAATTTTTGCGCCTTGGAAACCATCCTCACTTGCAGCTTATTGATCGAGAAATGTCGAAAGTTGTCAAAGCCACAAAGCCACAGGGCTCCACGCAAGCGTACAATATACGTGCTGTGAGCGACTTCTTGACGGACCAGGAAGGCGGACATGGCGAAATAGGAGTGTCCCAAGAGAACATCGAGTAAGGATGGGACTCGACGAGTCTGCGAAGAGTGACACGCTCGTCGCGCGATTAGTTGTACGCCTCCGTTAATTTGAAAATCCCGTATCGCATTCACTGTGACAAGAAATGTTTCGTGGTGGCCGCTCTTGAACTTTGACTTTCGTTATCGAGTTTGGGATAAACGGATCCTCATGCTTCAGATCCGTCATCAAACCCTTCAAAATAAGTCACGTTACCTGTTCGCCTAAATCTGAGTGTGAACATATCTTTCCACAGCTCCGTAACTGCTGCCGAGAACAATAAATACGACTTCTGTTTATAACTGTGCCAAAATGACACTGAAAATTCTCATTTAAGTGGTCCCATTAATTGACTTAAGTTTATCAATCTTACTTGGTTCTGCATAACTCCAAACATGGACTTGATAACTAGTATATACTCATTTCAAAAATTTCATCTCACGGCGAAAAGTTCGTGTCGGTCCTTAAACACGCTTACCACAGCAGTGTATGCAGCTCCGAAAAATCGCGAGCAATTTTCGACCTTCCGGCAATGAGGCTAGAAGAAATAGCGATTCTCTACCCTTTGACGAATAAAGGGCGCGTATCCGCTTTGTGCCATCAGTGCAGTGCGACTTTGAGGCAGTCCTTCGACGAAGCCCGTGAAGCTATGTGGAGAGAGCTGCCTACATATTTTGGTCTGCCAGAGTGGGAGCAACTCCGAGACTTTGCTTGACTGGAAATGGGGCCCCCGTATGCCATCTGTACTTAGCAGACCAGATTTGCGAACTTGGTCTCATCAGCAATACAGGACAGATTGTTCTGTTCAACTTACTTGTGATTTGGAGGTCAGTTTGGCATTTCAATGTTATACTATTTACACTGTTGAGTGACTGAATATAATACACAATTAATCAATTTGCTCTTTTAGTTGCATCTTCTGTTATCAAGCTTTGAAGAAGCCGTGACGATCCCAAACACCATCCAAAGGTGCCTGACCTTCTCTGACCCATCCCAATCTGGACTCCGTCAAGCCAGCAGCCCTGATAAACAACGTGCCATCAATGAACTCTGACCCCTTCAATTCAGTACCGGCGAAGGTGCCAGCAGGGGTACTCCCAAAGTGCGATGCATACTCGGCCAGAGCACGTTGCAGTTTTGGAAGATGGTCATCAGGATGGGTCAACGTGGACTGGATAATAGGCAGCCAGGGGTCAGGCGTGACCGCGTGCACCGAGTCAGGAGAGGGATGGGCAGCCGCGTTGGGTGTGGGCTTGGGTCCGGGCGCCACGGGAAGAAGGGTGTCTGTGTTGCTGAAGAACCTGGCGATGTCGAGCTGGGGTTTGCCTCGGGAAATGTAGTAACCCAGACAAATTGAGAAGTAGCCCTTCAAAAAAAGAACCTGAGAGCTGCGCTTGAGGTGCACGAAGATAGTTGAAAGGAAAACCGAGGACGTGACGAGGTGCATCCTAGAGGTACGACAACCTTGAGCAATGAAGCACGAAGTTAACAACCATGAAAGCTTACAAGAAAAAATCGGCGTTAAATGGACCCTTCTCCTCATTACCCGCAACAGCGTACATGATCGTATTGGTCCACAACAACTCCTCCAACTTCTTCGACAAATCGCCCTCGAGCGTCCATTCATTTACGTACTTCTGGATGGTCTGACCATGCTTGGCGACGATGGTCCTGTAAAACCCAATCTCGCCAGGGGGGCCGTCAAGAGCGAGGGTGGAGTCGGCGAGAACGCGTGCGAAGACAGTGAAGGCGTGCACATCTTTCTTTTCAGCCTGCCCACCAAGGCCGACAGCACTTGCGAAACGTGAGACGAGGCCCTCTTCGGATAGGTTGAAGAACGAAGCAGGGAGGGAATTTGTAGATTCAGTGGGGTGGACAGCCGCCTGAGCGAGACCTGAGAGCATCACTCAGCATCCGCGTACTCGAAGGATGCAAATGATCATATTACCTTCTGCAAACGTCCCAGGAAGATTGAACTCAAGGCCAAACCCAGTGTGAATCATGGGGTGGACAAGGCCTGCAAAGAATCGACTCAACATCTCAGGCTGCTTGTCGGCATCTCGATTTGAAACGAAGTTGGCGTTGGCTGCAAAAAGGTATTCCTCCAGAATGGAACCATAATCCTTTTGCGTGAGTTCATTCTGGAAGAATTCCAGATAGGCTTGATAGTAGCTGAGCAGAAGTTGAGACATGAAACCAATTCAAGAATACTCAGACCTACTCTTCCTTGCCTAAAAATTCAGTCCAGTTCTGCTTGGTAATGGGATTGGGAGACGCAAAAGCTGGACGTTGGTATTCGCTGCTGGCTTTGTAGGACGCTTCAAGGATGCTTTTATCAGCTCCCATGGTCCAGAGCGATAGGACAGCATGAGCAGTGTGACTGAAAAGAGGTATGACGTCAGCGCAGATCTATAAAAAAGGCGGTCGCAGCGAAGGTGCACGCACTTGTGAAAACCGCGGTCGTTGAAGAAGACGTGGAACTTCTTGTGGTTATCCGTTAGGATGGACTGAAGCGTCGTGGTCGACTCTGGTGTCGCTCCAGGCCAGGTGCGGGGCGCCAAAGGGTTCCTCACAGTGCCATTGTGGTCCGGAGGAGGAAAGAGCTTGGAATTGATAGCCGCCATTGAAATTTGACTTGTCGCTGAAAGCTAGTGAGGTGGTGGTAAACTGCTGTGTGATGGCTTTGTTGCGGCATTATCTGTCTCGAATGGACGCCTTTTTATTGGACGGGAAGTGGTTAAGAAGTCCCAAGATCCAGACCGGCGAGTCACAAGACGCCCAGACTGGGAGAATGCAGACGATCTTGTTGACATTCTCATGTGCGACAGCAGTATAGCGTAAAGAGATGACTATCCAGCCACTCTATTACAAAGCACCACCAAAAGATCACATAGCAGCAAACAAGGTCGGATCCTTGCGAGGTCCAAGGAGCAATCAATCTATTCCACGTCAGCCCCACTGGAAGATTTGCGTGTCGAAGAAGAGGCAAACAACTGATTGTCTCGGTTCCACAGTACCCGTTCGGTAATGGACATAACGTCAAATGTATAACCCCAGGCATGTCATTTGTTAACCAGACTGTATTGAGGCCTTTCGGTGTGGGAGTCGAAGATGATTGCTGCGAACACCACTTGGGAGATGGTGATGGAGAGAAGACCTTGCCGCGGCATCATCTGACGATTTCAAGCGGCGCTCTGGAAATACGCGTGATGCCTTCGCGTGAACTGGACCAGGACTCTCCAATTTGGACCCCAACGCGAGCGTGGCCACCGCGACGGTCATCATCAATAATGTTTTTCTTTGACTGGAGGTTTTCCGGCATCAACCCTTCCACAAACTTTTGATGACACCCTGCAGGCTCACAACTGCCACTCTTACCAAGCGCCGTGCTACTAGTATGATTGGACGCGTCACCTTCCTCTGGCGGCCATCTGTCTGTAATGCCGCAGCAGCACTAGGTTTCCAGAGCATCAATACGCGCATACGTCATCTCAGATCGTAGGTTTTTGATTCAGAAAGTGTACAGTGTATCGCTGCATTCTGTTAGATAGTCTCATGGCGTCTCGTGTTCATTTGGACGTCCTGAGACTTCCTGCGCAGTCTGTCTCTTCTTCGGCCGACGTTCACTGCCGTTGCCTAGCACTCATTAAATCCGCCTTTGAAGGTCTCCTGCCCTTGCCATGAAGCTTGGCTTGAGTCAATTTATCACTCAGCAGCTCACGCCACCCGCTCCTGTCGTACAAGCTGACTTGAAAGGAAAGACGGTGATCATCACCGGCGCTAACAATGGAATCGGATATGAAGCCACAAAACACTTTGCTCGTATGAAGCCCGGAAAGCTTATACTTGCTTGCAGGAGCGAAGAGCGCGGAGTAGGAGCTCTCGAAAGTCCGTATAACCACATGCAACGGACATTTTCTCATTGGACAATGCTCATGACGGCAACCAGAGTTAAAAGAGGAGACCAGTTGTGATACCGCTGAGCTCTGGCTCCTTGACTTGGCCAAGTTCGACTCCGTCAGATCGTTTGCACAACGATTTGAAAGGGAAGGTGGCAGACTAGATATACTCGTCGAGAATGCAGGTATCCTGCCTGAATCGAAATATGCTATCACAGATGACGGATGGGAGCCATGGTTAGTGCCTATTTTCTCTCGAGCTTTGAAGCTCATACCCACTTTATTCTTCTCCTCCTTTCCAGCTTCCAGGTCAATTATCTCTCCTCATCCCTCCTTTTCTTACTGCTTCTGCCCCGGATGATCAAGACAGCTGTTGAGCACCGAACCAGGCCACGACTGGTCATCGTCTCCAGTGACGTCCATTACTGGGCGACAATACCTGACCAGCTGTTGGCTGCACACCGGCCTTTAAGGTTCTACGGAAGTCAAGACAATTTCTCTATAATGTGAGCTGTTCCTCTTTCACGCGTCTTCAGCATTCTTGCTCATAGCCGCTCAGGGCTCAGAACGCACGATATTCAGAAACAAAACGCAAGTGCATGTCTGCCGAATGACACCACAACAACTCATCTCGTTTCTTTTGTCAGTCATAAACGTCTTCTTCATCCGAGCACTCAACGAAAGGCTCCAAACCACCTACCTCATCGCAAACGCAGTCAATCCGGGATACTGCTATTCGCATATCAGATCCACCTTCCCTTGGTACAAAGCACTGGTCGACTGGGTGATGGAGAAAGCTTTGGCACGTACAGCCGAGGAAGGAAGCAGAAATCTTGTCTGGGCAGCGGTGGGCGGCAAGGAACAGGAAGATAAGTTGAGAGGGGCATATATTTCTATGACACAGGTAGTTGAACCAAGTGACTATGTTATCGATGAAGAAGGACAGGGTGTGCAAGATTTGTTATGGGTACGTCTTTTCCCTGAGTCGGACGACAGGGTGATGTTGATGTCGCTATGTTGTGAAGGACGATCTAATCAAAGAACTGTCCAAGATTGAACCGGAAGTCAGGGTAATCGTTCAGAAATATCTAACAGCTGCTATGGATTCAAAAGAAGAACTAGTGTCGCCTTTGACGTTATCAGCCTTCGCCAATATCTGAGCTTGAGTAAGCTCTGTACTTAATTTGTTTCCGAATACTTGCTCTGGATTTCGGCTTAGGATGATCATGTAGTAAGTAAGATCAAAAATTTATTAGGACTCACAAACCTCGGTGAAAATAGCATTCCTTCGATACAACTTGCATATGCGTGCATAGTGGACAGACCACGACTAATTATAAATTCCGTCAGAAAGCGGTTGAGCCAATGACGTCACGCGTCAGCGCGTCAGCAATGTGCTTGAGTGGCAGTGCACCGTCCACGTGTCGTTAGATAAAAAACTTCACCACGTGGCAGCTTCCTTTATCTGATAACAAAACCTCCATGTCGACAGCAGATGACGAGAATCGCAGTCTCCTCATTATCTACGCAACAGAAACAGGAAACGCCCAAGATGCAGCGGACTACATTGCTCGTCAGTGCCGAAGGATTGCCTCCCGATGTCGCGTCGTCAACGTCGAGGATTTCTCCCTGGTGAGGGCCTTGAAAAGCCTGCTATCGTGTTCGCGAAGTGCTAAAGCGTAGTCCGAAAGCCCGATTTGCTTTCAGAGCTCATTGTGATATTCGTTGTGTCGACGACGGGGTCTGGCGTTGAGCCGCGTTCGATGACTTCATTCTGGAAGAACCTGCTACGAGGAGATTTACCTCCTGACACGTTTGAGGACCTGTACTTCTCTGTGTTCGGACTCGGAGACACGGCATACGAGAAATTTTGCTGGGCTGCAAAGAAGCTCTCAAGGAGATTAGAGTCTCTAGGCGCGTCCGAATTCTATGAGCGAGGTGAGGGCGACGAACAGCATCCACTTGGGTGAGAACCGCCTGACGGGCTCTACTTTTGGATGAAGAGGCGACTCATTGCTCGTTACCCAGGATAGACGGAGCTCTGCTGCCGTGGACAGAGGGACTCTTGAAGACGTTGCTCGATATTTCTCCTCTACCACCTGGCGTCGAGGTCGAACCATCGAATACACTGCCCTCTGCACGTGTCTCGTTAAAACCAACCTCGCAATCCATCTTGGATTCATCGGTTGATCCCTTGAAATCTGATACGCTTTATCACACTGCCACAGTGAAAAAGAATGCCAGAATTACGGCTGAAGACTGGTATCAAGACGTTCGACACTTCGAATTCGACTTTTCTGATGACATCCAGTGGGTAGGACCGGTTAACATTTGCTCAGATACTCAAGACTCCTAATGATAGTTATGAACCTGGAGACGTCGCCGTAATCCATCCTTCAGCCTCACCTTCAGATGTGGATTCCTTCCTGTCCACCATGTCATGGACCGACTCGGCGAACCAACCCATTGAAATTGAACAGATCATGCAGGGTGAGACCGCTTTCACCTCAATATCGCTGACTTTGTCACCAAACTTCTGGTAGACCAGACCTTACCCGACCATCTCCCGAAAATCACAACACTACGAGATCTTTTCACCCGATTTTTGGATTTCAACGCCGTCCCAAGACGGTCTTTCTTCCTGTATCTGCGTCACTTCACGACCGACGAACTGGAACGAGAGAAACTAGACGAATTTCTGTCTGCAGAAGGAGCCGTCAGTTTGTTTCAAGTGTTGAACTCTTTCCCGTGATTAATCTGTCGACCAGGATGAGCTCTATGAATACTGTTATCGCGTCCGACGAACCATCCACGAAGTTTTGGCTGAATTTAGACACGTAAGGATACCGAGGGACTATGTTTTCGATGTCTTCCCTGCCATCCGACCGAGAGAGTTCTCAATAGCAAGTTCCGTCAATGTAGGCATTGCTAACTCTTCAGCTGTCTGACTTGATGCCGACGCATCTAGGCCCATCCACGACAAATCCATCTCTGCGTGGCTATTGTAAAATATCGGACAAAGCTGAAGGTACCTCGCAGAGGAGTCTGCACGTCATACTTGTCAACACTCAAAGCAGGTGTGTCAGTTGCAGAGATCCACAAATTTGATGGCTCAGATGCTATAACAGGAGATACCTTACGAGTGGGCATCAAGAAGGGGCTCTTGAAGCTGCCCGCTGACAACAGTACGCCTATACTTTGCGTAGGGCCAGGAACGGGAATAGCTCCTATGAGAGCCGCAATTGAGCAACGGATAGCTGACGGCGCGCATGGTCAGTCCAACTTGTCTCCCCCACCATGGGTCTGACATGTACTAACAACGACCCAGCAAACACACTGTATTTCGGATGCAGATCCGCAGCCAAAGACCATCATTACGGTTCAGAGTGGCAGGCTTATGCTGAGAAGCAACAATTGCGATATCGCGTTGCTTTATCTCGTGACGGACCTGAAGGAGAGAAGAGAACGTACGTCCAGGATCTCATTCGCCAAGACTCGGAAGAGGTCTGGCGGCTTGTGGGTGATCACAAGGGCTGGGTCTTGATTTCTGGGTGTGTGCCATTTCTTATCTTTCTGTTTCTAGTGCTTGACAAGTTTGTGTTCGTAGGTCCTCGAACAAGATGCCTGCTGCGGTTAAGGATGCTATAGCATTTGCAGCTGAGAAGCACGGTGGGCTCTCATCCGAGGAGGCGAAGGAGTATGTCCAGTCGATGATAAGAGAGGGCAGGTTGATTGAAGAGTGCTGGAGTTGATTGTGCTAGATGCTAGACCATTCCGGACAAGGGAGCACAAAGGAGCACAATATACTTCTAAAGGGCATTTAGATTAGCCACAAATAGGGGCCGCTCAATATCCACAAAGGACAACGAGCAAGTTTATTCCTAGTTAGCTTCTTTACACAATTCTACGGTCTGTCATCGTCCGCACGATGCAGCCTACACCGGCCACCTCCGTCAGCTGCAGGAGGAATTAGCACATATCCCAATCAATCACAGTGTACGTACCTTCTCGTGCCAGCCGAGTAATACACTCCCGCTGATGTCCCCCCATCCGGGCATCGCCATTCCTTTGTAGATGTACTTCATCAAAGTATCTTGCGTATCTGGTGAGAGGGACTTGACGACGCCTGTGATTTCTGTCGATTTGGTGGTGTTCAGAATCGTAAGTAGACTTTGGAGGGTGATCATCTTGAGTGGTCCAAGTTAGTTACGTGCTGGCTCGGGGATAAAGCAGTGAAGTATACCTTTGCTTCTTCGACGTTTGCTCCATAGGGCGCGTTTTCGAGCACGACTGTCAGTGCACCAGGAATATCGTTCCTATGATATAAACACGACAAAAGCGAGCCGAATGTCAGCTTGGATATAACCACTGTCGTCATACGAATACACTCACTTTGCGAGCAGACTCCTGACTGCGCCTTGTCGCTGCTTCGCGTCCTCTAGCACTTCAGCAGGATCTCTGGGGTCTGTCTCGTAGATTTCGTCATCTCGCAGCGCGTCTTCATCGTAGATGTCGATGTCGATCTTGCGGAATGAGTTATCCATCTCTTTTAAGGATATTTATCCAAGTGCGTCTGTTCGGCAAGTATGTCAAAAGTTCGTGGCGAGAGTATGGCTAATGCAGGCAGATTAACTTTTCGTAAAGAGTCTTTTGACGAGCCTCGTGAACTCTGAAAGCAAATGGGATCTGGTTGTGGACAAGGGCCAGGCGTCGTGGTGGTTGGAAGGCAAAGGCGGACTGCGGGCCGGGTGATAAACGGGAGAGCAAATCAACATCACCTCGTCACCTTTCCCTTTGCAAGACTATCTCGATCTCCATCCAATAACTCTTTCCACTCCACGAAAAGATAACATTTGAACGTAACTTGTCGGCCCCATCATGAGTTGGAGGCGTCGACTTCAAGTCTGGACACCCAATACTGTCGTAGAAATTGGCCACATGCACCTCTGCACCTCGGGATCTTAATCTGAAGGTGTGGCATTCAGAGCGTCTGTGATGGCGTCGAACTTCGTTTCAAGAGTCTGTTGATATGCCATATCGGCCGCGTCGCTGTCCTTGAACCGGGTAAACATGCACTGTCTAATGAATAGTCAATTGCATCATACACGCCGCGATGATGTTTTGACACCGACTTCGACTAGATCATCTAGGAGCCTTGACAATTGATACTTTCACGAGAATATTTGTCGAGGTTATATCTTCCCAGGTATGTCCGTCTGTTGGCAGCTACCGAAACAATTGAGAACGCGATTAGAACTTGTGGCTGTTACTAGGATTTCAGAAGGCATGAAAGGAGAACTCTCATAGTTCAGCGGCCTTCTAGGCTCATCTTTGGTCCCAAGCCTTGTTAGCATGGAGAAATATCGTACATTACGCGGAAACCGAACAACACCCAAGCAGTACCGAGTGACATAGGCAGGTTTGCCTTGACCAAGTCCTGGATGACCAATGTGGGCTTCTCTCTCAATAAAGCGTCGGGTCGATTGCATTCCGCTCCGCCACCCTGTATGACTTTTCATATTGCGCGTCGGCTATCAAATGCAGAACAACGACGGAGATGGACGTCCCAGAAATTGCTACGTTGGACGTCAGGGCTGCTCTCTCCGGTCAATCAAATCCTAATTAACAAAGTAGGAGCCACAAACCTAATTCGCCTTCGTTAAGTCCAGCTAAACAACCCGTCTGCGCCATTTGGCACGGCCAGTTGCTCGTTTCGAAATCTGAAGCATTCCAAGCTGGATTTGACTGTGCCAAGCGCACCATATACTCCATGAGCTTGCCTACGAAAATACAAGCTCCTCAGCACTTGGTCTCAAATAGGAACCACGCAAAACGATCGAGAGCACTGAACCTGACAAGCTTCGAAAGGCTTCTAGGCGATACGCACCCTTACTCGGGTCTTTGAAAAGAATCACGAAAATGATTTCATTTCCTGCTCATTTTTCGGGGTTCACAGTGACTAAAACTTGCCAAAATAGAGAAGTAAAATTTCGCCCCCTTAGAGCCATCTACAAGGGTGCAAGAACCAACCCTGTTGTGGTGACACTGCATGGGAACCGAGAACCTCTTGTCGAGTACCCCGTAGCCCCGATCTCTTTTGGCTATCAGGCAACCATTTGCAGTGCCAACATAGCCAAGTCCAGTTTTCGCTCGACCATTGGCTCGGTCTTTCCTCGAAACGTGCGCGTGGTCAACTTACGGTCACAAGGCGGACAAGATATAAATTGAAGCTTCGAGCTTCAGCAAGGATCCGCAATTCGAAGCCCTCGAGATCGACATGACCATCCAAACGCCTACACACCCAACTCGCAATCTAGCCGAAGATCGTCTCTTTCGAATTCGATCTGACGAGATTTCGGAGGAGGAGCAGACCTCTCTCTCTTACTCGCGTGCCAAGGCTGTTGCTCGACTTTACAGTTCGTGAATTTATCGCTTTGATTTCTAGATGTTTCCTCAATGAATTCTCTACTTTAGATCTATCCAAAGAAGATGTTAACTATCTGTCCGAGAAATTCTGGCTGTCGCATACAGATCCGATTTGGACAATGGACGGCGCCGCTGCCACACTCTTCACTATCCAGGTCAACCTGTGCGCCGGAACCATAGGGCGCTATCTCAAGCAGCAGCCTTATCTAGAGGAAACTCTGCAAAGGGTCCTCTCATTCGAATATTCGTGAGTATTTTTTTGCTGTTTCGACCCATCCTTTGATTCCAAGTTATCATCGTGATCCTCAGAGGTCAATTCTGTCTGACTGAAGTAGGCCATGGTCTTAATGCCCTTCATCTGGAAACGACTGCTACTCTCGTGGACAGCGAATTCGTTCTCAATACTCCCTCAGAGGGCGCTGCAAAGTACGGCTGTTTTCGCTTGTATGATCCTTTCGACTGATATTCTTGAAAGGTTTATGCCTCCGACGAAACCTATGGGCGACCCTTGTGTTGCTGTCGTATTTGCTACTACAATTATCGATGGCGAAAACCGTGGCATCAAGCCGTTCCTTGTCCCCATCAATGATGGTGTAAATATGCATCCGGGAGTGGTCTGCAAGTGAGTCGTCAATAGGACCTTGAACCTGCTAGACGCTGACCGCCAGGTGAAGGGTCCTACCTCACCGTGGAGGGTCTCTTCCAGTCAACCACAGCCTGACATACTTCAATAACGTACAGTTGCCACTGACCGCCTTGCTTGGATCGCCAGAAAAACCCAAGGACCTTCGCTTGTCATTTTTGTCCCTCATCTCAAGAGTCGCTGTCGGGACGATTGCCATCGGCTCGCTAGGTGTCCCTGCTCTGCAGGTTGCTTCTCACATCGCTGCAAAATACAGTTTACGTCGCACCATTGTCGATAGTCAAGAAATCGTCAAGCCCATCATTTCCCTTCGCACCCAGCAGGCGCCGATAATGATTGCGTTGGCACAGGCTTTCGTTATGAAGGCATTCCACCAAGCTGCTGTGAAGTTATTCATGAACCAGAACCTCGATATCCGTGTTCGTCACGCTGTAGCTACTATCATGAAGGTTGTCATGATGCAGCACAGTCAAAACGCCAATCTCGGGCTTGGAGATAGGTGTGGAGCACAAGGTCTGTTCAAAACTAATCAGCTCTTCTCCATCTTTGTGAGTTTGTTTTCTGCGTTGTTTTGATAGGAATTGTTTTGAACTCTGATCTTCCTGTAGTGTGATCTGCGAGGAAGCGCTATTGCAGAGGGAGACACGCTGGCGCTGTCAATCAGTATATAATTAGTTATCCTGCGAGTTTCTTCGATGTCTAACTGTTCTATTCAGGACTTGCTTCTGAACTACTGCTTGGCAGATACTCCGTCCCACCGGCTCTGAATCCTCAAAGTCTTCTTGCTTTGCACGAGGCGGGTTTGTTTGAAGAGCTGCAAGATGTGCTCAAGGACATAGGTCATCATAGAGCTTCCGACTTCGACCGTCTCATACTTCCGGACTGCCTTCCCTTTGTCCAAGCAATAGGCCACCGCATGGCATATGAAGCTGCTGTCGATGCCGGCATGGAATCTAGTCTCGTAAAGTTATACGAGGCAAGCTGTGTGAGGCTTGACAGCTCTTGGTATGCTGAGAAGCTTGGCCTTTCAAGGCTGCAACAGCGACAGGCCGAAGCAACGGCAATCGACGAAGTCTTCGCTCAGACGGAAGAACTCTTGGAACAAATGGCGGTTGGGCCTTATATCTTGGCTCCCATTGTCTCGGAAGAGCGATGGGCAAAATATGTCTCTGGCTTAGTGCCTTACGGCGCTTCGGATTCGGAATCTGAAATTGCAGAACAAGATGGCTTGAAGTCTGTCTAATGGAATGCCGAAGTGGGTGGAATATCATTGCCTCCCAAGTTGTGTTTCCTCCTCGTAAAATAGGTCCACTTATAGCTACTATAATAGAGTATGTTACTTCTATATACTGTAAATCGAACGATGTTCATTGATCTTTGGTCCTGCTCGGACTGTCCTACTTCAACTTGTTGATGCGATGGTGTTGTGGCAGTCTAAGAATAGCTTATTGAAAATCTGTCAGCTGCATCCATCCACTAACCCACATTGCACAAGCATTCAATCCATGTTGGCATTTCTTGAAGTTGTGTGTAAACTTTTACTCACACTGGAGTATGACTGGTCCGTTGCATGCAGAGCGTTTCTGAAGTCTGCCATCATCTCTTGAACAGCGCAGTGATTACACGGCCTCGTATTCTGACCAAAGATCTGACCTCACATGCCTCTACTTCACGTCCAGCCCTTCAAGGCTCTGTATATTGCGGCGGAGTTGATTCACATCCTCTTTCTCTGGATGCCTTTATGGATTATCACGTCAATACCCAAAACAAAGCGCCCTCGGCCTTCCTGGAGCGCTGGTCGTACTGTCCTTGTGTACGCACTGAGGCGCTACTTCATTCTCAACTCTAGGTATGTAGTCCTCGCGCACGCGTGAACACATATATTAAAACTCAAATTATGATCTGTATAGTGTAGGAGGTGTCTCGAAGTCGCCGAGTTTTCTTGCTATAGAAGGCGGAAAAGGGGTTAATGGAGTATGGGTATCCCCAGGACTCGACCTCATCCAAGGCCTTATCAAGAAACAGTGTGACGACGCAGGCATTGGACCGGTCAAATTACCTGGGTATTGGTACACCAGGAAAGGTGAAGCCTTTGAAGCGAACGAAGCTTCAAAAGCCGACAAAGTACTCTATACCCTCCACGGTATGTACGGTAGCAGAGATGTTCTTGTAGCTGACAGCCTCTGATTCAAAGGTGGGGGATTCGTCGCGTTCTCTGCGCACCCGTCGGATTCATTGGCACCCATTGCGCATGGCATCCTCAAGGAGAGTCGAGAACTGAAGAGTGTTTTCGCCATTGAATACCGCCTCTCAAAATGGGACATGAAAAGCAGCACTTCCAACCCTTTCCCCACAGCGCTCGTGGATGCTATCACTGGTTATAATTACTTAGTCAATGAAGTCGGATATACCCCAAGTAACGTCATTATCGAAGGGGATTCTGCGGGCGCAAATCTCGCCTTAGCTTTGATGCGGTACCTTCTCGAAACTAACATACCCAGCCTTCCGCCCCCGGGTGGCCTTATTCTCGTATGCCCATGGTCTGACCTGAGTCTCTCCCATGTCAAGCCAGGATCTTCCGCGCTACCTACGAGGAACGCAGATGTACTGACCCCAACAAATGATGGTCCTGGAACGTCATACTACTCTGTCAGGTCCTATGTTGGTCCAACCAATCTCGCAGCCGCAAGCACGGATCCTTACATCTCTCCAGCCTCTTTGGACATGCCTAATCCCGGATTCAAGAAATTTCCGCAGACTTTGATGATTGCTGGTGAAGCTGAACTCCAACTCGACATGATGAGGACACTACGAGATCGAATGGCAGAAGACATGGGCGATCGTTTGGACTACTATGAAGTTCCAGACGCTGTGCATGATTTTCTTTGCTTGGACTGGTTTGAACCAGAGCGAACGTCGACGCTACGGAAGATGGCGGAGTGGATCAAGCTATGACCCGTCCGACGGTCGAGCAATCATCGGTGCCTTCGGGTTGGCAAGCTTGCAAGGCACTTTGGAGATTAAACTATGGCGATCTCGCGGGTTTCTTCATGCGCCGTCTCGGAGGATAGAAACCGTGTACCGGGCAATTTCTCCGGTGGCCTCAGCCTGTTGCAATTGCAACCTTGAATACATGTCTCTGCTACTATGGAATCTCATACCTCCCAACCCTTTGAATCGAAGGGCAGGACTTGAATGACTTATTTTCATTCCATTGCCCACTGCACCCATACTCCCGTGTCTTTCATTTCCTCACCGTAATACCAAATTTTCGTTGAGGGGACAGCTTGGCTCATTGATCTCTTCTCAAGTCGAAAATACACTATTGCATGGCATGTCGGCGTTCGGTTCCAACTTGAAGACGGTCTTCTATAAACAGACCCTGGACGCTCGACTCGGACGCCTGTAGCCTAGGAGCATCACTCCTGATTTGGACATAGTGACAGATATCGCCCCTCGAGAGTGATGGGCCTACGATGTACTGGAGGAGGATGGCGTGCAGAAGTTCCGGAAGGTGGTCGAAGAGGTGAAGGAGATGTGTAGTCACTGTTGCTCACTTTAAGTGCTTCGTGACGCGGTCACCTTCAGATTTCCTTCACCACATTTACTCATGTCTCTCGTACCATCAGGAGTGTGCCCAGCCCAATGAGACATTTTCAACTTGAGGTTGCACTGTTTGGCAGAGCAAATAAATGCATAGTCGGAAGAAAGGGTCTTGTTGGAAGTAGATGGGCAGCCTGTAATCGGACACTTGATGCAATCTAAGTATAATAATTGTGATCAATCAATTGCCAGGCTAATAATAAGAATTGTAATGGTTGAAAAGCATGCAGCTAAAAATAACTCTAGCAAACGCAGTCTCCTCCCAACCAAATGCCCAGGCATGGGCAGGAGCTCGCCGATGACGACGACGACGACATTACAGGACCTGAAGTGAAAGGCGTATATGTCCAGACTCCGACGAAGAATGGCTTTGCTGCTTCTATCAAGCGCAGACTCTTTGGTTTCAGGACTCTGCGCTCCAACACCTTCAGGTTGGGACGCTCCAAATCCCTGAATGGCCATGCGATAGCAGCTTCGCAGACAGGACGCAAAGTTCAAGCAGGTCACTCAAGGTCAATGACTGATCTTTCTGTCTTCCAAGGGCCCGTAGACGCTCCGCCTATGCCCAAGTCAAGGTCGATTGCAGTGCAACCGGATGCGCAGCTGGAGCAGGAAAGGTCTGACTCATCTGAGCGAAGTGGGCCCCAGACCGCCCATGCTGTGGGGGACGTGATTGTACCCCAGCTTCTGCAACATGGCACGCCGATGACCAAAGTCTCTCTGAAGAAACATAAGAAGTTTGTTTTCCGTCTGGATGCGGACCTTGGGCAGATCGTATGGGAGTCCAAAAAGCATAAAATCAGTACGCCTCTTCGTCAATCAAAGACGTTGCTGCGACACGGCTGATATTGTCGCCTCTCAGTACCTATTGAGAACATTAAAGAGATCCGGTCTGGCGATGACGCTCGCTACTACCGCGAACAATTTCAACTATCTCAAGCCTACCAGGATCGCTGGCTGACTATTGTTTATCTTCTCGACGGCAATTACAAGACACTTCATCTCATCGCGGCTACTACAGATGTCTTCCGGATGTGGAATCAGACTCTTCGAGACTTACACGCCATCAGGCTTGAGCTGATGCGAGGTCTCGGGAACGTTGAGATGAGGCAGGCTTTGTGGGAAAAGCAATATTGGAAGGGCGCGAACGAAGAAGAGGACCAGAAACTCACGTTCGAAGAAGTGGAGAGACTGTGCAGAAGACTCAATATCAATTCGGACTCGGCAGATTTGTCGCGACTTTTCAAGGTATGCAGAATAATTGATCGAGGTCGTGTGCCAATGCAATCCATCGCCTCACGTTCTTTACTTAGCAAGCTGACACGAGAGAACGCAACTTCCTCGACTTTGATGATTTTCGTCAATTTGTAAAGCTCCTCAAGGCCCGCCCCGAGGTCGACAGACTGTACAATAAACTGAAGACAAGGAATGGTGGCATTTTCAATTTCAGAGTCTTCGAGAAGTTTATGAGGGAGAGACAAGGGGTAAAGCTTTCGTTCATAAATTATGCTGACTTGCTCATGATTTGTTTTTGTTTCTATTTCACAGTCTATTCTGTCTTCAGCCGAATTGTTGAAGATTTTTAACAAATACGTGACTCCTTCGGAGTCTCATGAAGTTTCAAATCAGCCTGCCGCAAACGAGATGACTATTGAAGGATTCACGTCCTTCCTCTTATCTCCGGACAACTCTGTCTTTGCAGATCAGCAGAAAGACGTATGGCAAGACATGACGCGCCCCCTACCTGAATACTTCATATCTTCGTCACACAATACCTATCTGGTAGGCCATCAACTCGTCGGGGTCTCCACCATTGAGGGCTACATCAGAGCATTATTGCATAGCTGCCGTAGTGTTGAATGTGAGGATTCTTTGTCTCTTCCGCTCTTTGAGTCGCCTGACCAATGCCATGCATCTTCACAGTGGACATCTACGATGGTGAACAAGAGCCAATGATATTCCATGGAAAAACATTTACATCCAAAGTCTCTCTTCGGGAGGTCTGCCAGACGATCGCGAAGTACGGCTTCGTCGCGTCGCCCTACCCCATCATCATTTCTGCCGAGGTCCACTGCTCACTCGCAGGTCAAGACATGATAGCGGAAATCATGATTCAGGAATTCGGTGATTCGTTGGTGAGATTGCCATTGGCCCCTGAAGGAGGTCTAAGCACGCGAGAAACAATCGAACAGCTGCCAAGCCCTGAAGAACTCCGGGGTAAAATCCTGTTGAAGGCGAAAAATCTGAATATCGGGAAGATCGAGACGGAGATGCTGCAGGAGAATGATCCTGGGAGTTCTCCGTCTTACACCACTGAACCGTCTTCCTCGACGGACTCGGACGTTTTCTTTGAGACAGCGAGGAGTGCGGGACCAGGGTGGACCAGTGCAGAGGAGGATACTGTGATGAGAGGTAGGAATCAGCTCTCTGACTCCAGTGTTAAAGGTCAGTTGTTCGTCTTTCCGGTTTCCTGGTTTCCACTGATCTTTCATGTAGGGCAATTCACAAGAGCGAGAAGTAGCCTCTTGCAACGTGTCAGCAGCTCGGCGACGCGCGCAACTCGAGGGCACGAACCTATGACATCTAATTTATCAGCTGGGTCAAAAACAGTGTCGATGCCGCCAGTCCTAGCCCAGATGCCTTTATCACCTCCCATCTCACTCGTCGCCTCGCCATCTCCCCCGAAGAACTCTTCAACACGCAGGCCCTCCGACCTCAGCCCAGAGCGTTCCATACCTCGTCTTAAGCCCAAGATGTCACCTGCCCTCATGGCGCTCCTTGTGTATACTGTCGGTGTCAAGTTCCGCGGTATCAACAAGAAAGCCGAATCGCAGTATGCTGTAGAGCATATGTTCTCTTTGTCAGAGAACACTGCAAATAGGCAGCTGAGGTTCGGCATGTGGGACCTGATTAAACATACCAAGACTCACTTGGTCAGGACATATCCGAAGGGGACGAGGGTGAGCTCGACGAATTATGAGCCCCATCGGTTCTGGGCAGCTGGTGCGCAGTTGGTGGCTATCAATTGGCAGACCTTTGGTTTGTGCTATTCCTCCAATCGCATGCTCCTTGATCTGAAGTTGAAATAGATCTAGGGTATATGATTAATCACGCAATGTTTCAGCGTAATGGACGGTCGGGATATGTCTTGAAACCAGATGCGATCAGGCTCGCTCAGAAGGAGCGTCTGGCGAAGAAGGCGTCTCATGACTTTGTCGTCACTGTCATTTCTGCCCAACAGCTCCCCCGACCAAAGAACGCCTCAGGCCACGAAGTACCGGAAAGGGCAATAGTGGATCCCTATGTCGAAGTGACGCTCTATGTGCCCGATTGGCCGGTGGTGAGCGATGCTAAGTCAAAAGACAAAGAGAAGGATAAAGTGGCAGCACCAAGGAGGACACTGGACGAGCCCCCTCATTCGACTTCGGCTGCAGCTGCAGCTCATGCAGCCGCCACAACTCTTTTGCCGATTGCCGTCCCTGGAACTGCTGCATCTGGATCGTCGTCCCAGCCAGGTCACGCTATCTCAGCGAGGACCTCAGTGGTGAGAAAGAATGGTTGGAATCCCTTCTGGGCAGAAAAATTACGCATTCCCTTCAATTGCGTTGGGGATATGCTGGACCTCATTTTTGTCAGATTTGTGGTTCGTCAGGAGGGAGCAGAGGCGGAGGAACCGCTGGCGGTATATTGTGCTTCCCTCGGAAGTCTGCAGCATGGTGCGTTTCTCTTCCCTACGTTATATTTCTTGCTCACGGAAGTTCTTTTTCTTTGCAGGATATAGGCATTTACCCCTTCATGACTCGCAATTATCCCAATACCTCTTCTCAACTCTTTTCGTCAAGCTCAATGTCGTGCCTAGAAACCCGCCATGACACTATCCCTGCCGTTGACCTTGTTCAAACCATTATCAGCTCCATAATCAATGCCGGGGCGTGGCTTTGGGTGTAGGGGAATCAACGGCCGTGCAAACTGCGGCCGCCAGTTAGGTGGCAAAGATCTCACAAGCTGGACGAAGGGTGGCCATAGGTCTGATGGAACGACTGGCTCAGAGCCTGAAGCCGAGAATGTCAGGAGAGATGTGTGTACGAGCCCTGATACATCGTAAGCACCACGATCTTCATTCACATCAAGGTATCAGCAGACTCGATAGTATGTCGCCACTGCTTGACGCCTTCCGCTTGTACTTGCGGTAACCTCCATCATGTCCTTGTCTAAACTCGATGTTGAACGATACACAGAATCCGGTCATGAAAAGAAATCGTTGGCCCAGTTCACTACATGCAAGGAATAAAGGGTGCTATGCCAATAGAAACTGATCTGCATCTAGGATCTGTCTCTCTCAGAACTAAGACCAGTACGTCAACTACGTTTTTATATCTGATCAACTACATAGAAATACTTTAATGAGGGCATTCTAATTTCTGAAAATTCAATAGCTTACCTTTGCTGATATAATGCCTCAAACCATTTGCTTTTGACTTTGCTGCTGCGCTGTGCTGCATTTCGACGACGCGTCGTCGTCTTCGGATATAGATCAATTATCATTTGCAGCAAGGTTGTCTTGCGAGGAAAAAGCCCAAGTGCTGGACAGGGAAGTCGACCTCCAACAAGGCATGGTCAGAATCTCTAGCAAGAGATCCGCAGAAAGCGCAACAACCACGTAAGCCTATCCAATTAAAGTTTGGAAGCTAGAGAGCCAGCGGTCATGAATTTCCGAAAGCTGCGCAGGAGGTCAAGCTCAGGGCCAGTAGTCGCATATCTTGCCCGAATCCTTAAGTATAAGCGTGAAGCGAAAGACGGTAAAACACATATGTACTTCTCTTGATCCCTTTTTCCAGTAAAAGAGGCTAGTGATGAGTCTAGTGGCGATCTGGTGGTGATGGTCAAGTGTGAAGCCGTTCAGTGAAGTCACGGGCGAAACTGGCCCGAAACGGGAAGGAAGGCGGCGCTGTCCTGATCTTGCTTTGCACAACCGCTTACAGGTCTTGGAACACACCCACAACCTCTTTGACGGCTAGACCGCACTGGGGTCGACCTCTTTCTTGCACAGTATACCTATATCGCTAGTGTTGCAGCAAAAAGGAGTGTCGAAACATGACTATCATCTCGACAGCTCTGCGTCATTTCAAGGAACCTACTAAGGAACAGTTGACGGAAATATTCTTCTCTATCCCATCGCTAGACTCGTCAACGTCAGATGGTAGCAGCAATCATGCCGGACAGCCTGACAAGATGGAGATCAACGCTGTCCTTAGTCTGGGTGAAACGGAGGATTCATACGTAAGTTCATGACACTAACCTATGGGGCATTGGTGCTGATCAGTCATATATTCAGGCAGGAAAGCTGCATATAATGCCACCATATCTGGCCTTTTCTTCTCTAGACAAGAAGTCTGTGCGGTTTACGATACCCCTTTCCACCATACGTCGCGTCGAACGGCTTAATGCGCGTGCTGGGGTTTATGCCTTGAGTTTACTAACATGGCACGGCATGAAGATCGTAAATACAGTTCAATGCTGCTATCTACGCTGAGCGCTGACTTTGATTGCAGATAGTACAACTAACCTCCTTGCGCCCAACCGCCGATCTTTTCTGCTCTATACTCCGTGAAGCTTTGAAGGTCGAGTTACAACGCGGACAAATGAAGCAAGTTAAGAGCTTCGTGAAAACATGTTACTCAGAGGTGCTAGTTTCGGACTCGTCGAATGCCGCAGACAATGAACACGAAGACGGAAGCTTAATCACCGACGAGAAAGATGGAAGCATCCAGGACGTGAGTTACCATGGTGGCCTCGGTTTGAAGTTCAAATTCCCCGGGGATGCGAAGAAGTGTGTATAAATCCGACTTTGTCTTGCTTTCTTACTAATGTCTATGTAGACTCCGAGAAGCATCGAAAATCAAATTATGGACGACATATTTACGGAGTGAGGACCATAGGACATACGTTTGTTGATCATTGTCTAAATCTTTGGCTGTAGCCCATGGTCGTAACCTGACCCTCCTCCGCTACCCCCAATGTACGCGTCTAGTCCAAGTAGGACTGCCCAATCGTCTACGAGGCGAGATGTGGGAAACATTATCAGGATCGATTTTCCTTCGTTTCTCGAATCCTGGGTATTATGAACGACTACTGGAAGAAAATAAAGGGACGACCAACACGAGTACAGATGATATCGAAAAGGATCTGCACCGAAGTTTACCGGAATATGCTGGATATCAATCCGAGGAGGGCATTAATGCACTCCGTCGCGTATTAAGGGCGTACTCGTACAAGAACCCTGAGTTAGGCTACTGTCAGGTTATTTGGCATTCTGTCGTCGTCACTTACACCTTAACTAATGATACTACTTCTGCAGGCAATGAACATCCTTGCAGCGGCGATTCTCATGTGAGAGTTGACTTGGGCCTTCCTTGAAGCATACTAACATTTTATAAACAGTTATATGTCGGAGGAACAGGCATTTTGGCTCCTTGAAGTCCTCTGTGGTCGTTTGCTTCCAGGATATTATGCGTAAGACTAACGACGTCCAGATAGCTATCTCTGCAACTGACTGCTGACAGGCCATCTATGCACGGGACATTACTGGACCAACGGGTCTTCGAATCCTTGGTGCAGAAGCACCTTCCGATAATCCATGAACACTTCCAGTTAGTGGATGTCCAACTATCGGTAGCGTCCTTACCATGGTTCTTGAGCTTGTGTGTTCTTGCTCTATCCGTAATTGCTACAGTGTTAATCGATCCGCTTTTTGTACAGATACATCAACAGTATGCCGATGGTCTTTGCTTTCCGTATCGTGGATTGCTTCTTGTGCATGGGTCCCAAAGTCCTGTTCCAAGTCGGGTACGTTACCCGATCACCTCTTCACGAAATTCGCTAACGGAACGCTAGGCTAGGCATGTATTACGAATACATATCAATGATACCATCTAACGCGAATGTCCAGCCATTCTCAAGATCAATGGAGAACAGCTTCTCCAAATCCAAGATGACGGTGGTTTCCTCAAGTGAGTATCCTCACTACTTACTGGACCGATGTTCATGATTGGCGACATCGATCTACTCCAGTCTGATGAGAGATTACTTTGCATCTCTGGGAGATTCAGCTCACCCTAACTCATCCGATCCCCGAGCTCGTGCCATCACCAATTTCCAGGAACTGCTGCTCGTCTCATTCCGAGAATTTTCGGTCATTACTGAGGAGCTCATCCTATCTGAACGCAAACGCTTCAGAGGGGAAATCATCCACAGCATTGAATCCTTTGCCAAACGCGGCGCTATTCGTAACTTACGCAGTATGGGGAGGTTCACTAAAGAGCAGGTCGGACTTATCTATGACGCGCTCTACAAGGCCATGTGTATCGTTCCCCCTCCCCCAGCCGCTGCTCCTGCACCTTCTTTGTTTACGACTGGGGAAGGTCACGAGGAAAAACCTGAGACGAGGATTGGGTTGAGAACGTTCAGGCAATTCCTTAGCGAGATCGCATCCTGGGCAAGAGACGAGAAAATCGTCATGAACGGATTCCAAGTGGGTTTTCTGGGTCATTATCGTAGCAAATGAGCCACTGACATTGATCACTTTCTTCCCAGCAACGCATCGACCGTGAAGTCGCGGAACACGAGTTCATAGACAGATTATTTTACTTCTGGGATACTGGATGCCATGGTGCATTATCTTTCCAGGTGAGCTCTCTGAGCAATGACCCAGCAACCTTCTTCGCTGATCCACTTGAACAGGATCTAGTATCCGGTTTGGATGGAGTCATGTTCAATGATTTAATGGAGAATATTGAATGGTTTTTCAATCTTCACGACAAGAACAAGGATGGTTACTTGACGAAAGACGAGGTTCTGACTCTATCTGAGTCGTTCTTGGTACGTTACTTCCACTGCTGCTTTGAATTAAGAGTAACGAATTGGGCAGTTCATCTTCCGCTATGAAATCGGTGATGCCTATCTGGGGGCTGTCAGTAGATTCATGACGAATGCCTTTGAATACGGCGACGCGTTGCTGCCTCCGTCTGAGCCATCGGAAGATGGTAGCTCTGCACCGATAGCCTCAAATCAGCCATATTTGAACCTGGCTACGTCAGTCCTTCCTCTTCCCATCACTTTCATCATGCTAAATGCTATCTGTTTTTCCTGCCATTAGCTTCCGCATGGTCGTTCTTGCTGATGAGGTGTTGGAGTCATTTTTCGAGACCGACTTGTCTGAATCGTTCAAGCTGCAGCCTCTACCGGAAATGGAGCTACCCTCTGCGCACAGTGGAATTCTTGGCGATTTGTGGTCGACCATCGCCACAGATAGCAACAAGAAGATGTTCAACATGTTGTCAGACGAAATCGGGAAGACGATCGGGAAACATCAGGTAAGGTCACCTCCTGGCCATTCGTTCAGGGCTAACAAATCGATCCACCAATAGGTTGTCAACAAACCCTCGATTGGGAGGTACACCAAGCTGGAGGAGCCCAAAGCTCGGGAATCCTTACTCACGCCGACCCTTCGCAAGTCGTTATCCAAACTCAGTCTCAGTGGCTCTTCAGCCTCGTCCACTACGGTCGCTGGCACTGCACCGTCGTCGTCTTCGACGCTCTCCGTCAACACGACATTGGAACCACCGAAGGCAGCAACTGTACCTGACAGTGCAAGTTTGTCCGCCATGCCCCTGTTACAGGCCGTCAATGCTGCTGCCCTCATGGAGCGTACACCGTTTGCCATCGACGACGCTGTGGATAATGATGAAGAGGACGAGGACGATGCTCTGGATGGACACGACGATCAGGTCATGGATGAGGTAAGGCTCTTGCAAGCTATCATAAGTTTTGAGTGCTCACAACACTGCACCTCTCTATTAGGTCGACGCATTCTTGGAGGCTCATGATTCAGGCCTAAGCGAAGCCGACAAGGCGGTGGCGAATGGTGCGTCTTGACGATCTGCTGTGCTGGAGTTTGCTAATGGTCACTGTTTCCCTAGATTTGCTGCATGCTGAGCCGCTGAAGTAGAAGATTTCTCAATACGGGCCAAATACCAGGATTCTGCTCATACTGCATTTACTGCTGCTTTCATTGCTTTGCCGTTTCATATGTTTCATTCACATCTGCAATAATCATTTGTAGGACAGGTTCTATGTACATTTAATAATACATGTGGGTATAAAATATGGACAATACAATATGGATGACGGCTACAGACTAATGCACAAGCTCTTTAGCTCCCATTTCTTACAACATCATGCTGATCTTGGTCTTGGATCCACCCAGATCCTAATAGCAAGGTCGGAGTCGATGGACCCTGTCGCAATCATATTTTGAGTTGGATGTGTCTAGGCAACGGCGGCCATTTAGTCGACAGTTGAAAGCACTTGGCAACAGAAGACATACCGCGACAGCGACTACAATATCTGTGATTGCCGAGTTGTGTCAATATGCGTGTAAGGAAGTAGCAGTAGCAATACATACCTGTATGGCCTTCCAGGACTTGAACAATCTCTCTCGTTTGAAGATCCCAGATGTAAGTTTTGTGGTCTTCGCTACCAGCTACGATCCATTTTCCGCCAGTAACGCTGAAGCACGCTGAGATACAGTATTTCGCATTAACGTGACCCTTATAAATTTTCAAGCACCGCGTCGTCTGATAGTCCCATAGACGAATTGTGCTATCGTGGGCTGTAGAGAGTATGTATTTGGAATTAGGAGAGAACTGAACGTGTTGGCTGCGGGATGGAAATCAGTTTCTCTTGCATGACCGAGGGTGACCAGACGGCAGGCACGTACCAGATGGCATCGTGTCCCTCAGCAAGTGTCTTCAGACATTGTCCGTCACTTGTATTCCATATTCGGCTAAAGTGGTATGGAGGATTAATGAGGCAAAGCGGACTTCACAGAGTAGGTGGAGCGCACATGAGTCCGTCCAAGGCACAGGAGACGATGAGCGTCGCGTCCCTGTTGAAATGCACGGCCGTGACATAGTCCATGTGAGCGTGTAGTGTTTTCATGCATTTCCCTGAATTAATCAACAATATCAGCGGGAATCTTAGAGGCGAGACGAGGAATTCATGCACCTCTAGCGGTGTTCCATATCCGTACATCGCCGTCGCAGCCACCAGAGACCAGAAGATTCGAGGCCGTGTTGTAGTTCAGGCAGAAAACCCATTTCGTATGACCTTTCAGCAGCTTGTGAGTTAGGCCCTGCCCAGGACTGCTTCAGTACTTCTTCCTTCGACATAGCCTAAACGACTACTGACCGTTTCTACGTGCCATATCCTGATCGTAGTGTCGTCTGAAGCAGAGGCAAGATATACACTATCCGACGACCAAGCAATATCCGAAAGCCCCTGGGTGTGCCCTACCAGATTTCTAAGGAATTCTCCCGTTTCAGGCGACCAGATTTTGACAACCTTCTCTGCTCCTGATTGACATGATATCCCATCATCAATTTTGAGCTAGATACAGCTCTGAACAAAAAAATTAGCCTACCGCACGAAGCGA
Source organism: Gymnopilus dilepis (assembly GCA_002938385.1). Taxonomy (NCBI): domain Eukaryota; kingdom Fungi; phylum Basidiomycota; class Agaricomycetes; order Agaricales; family Galerinaceae; genus Gymnopilus; species Gymnopilus dilepis. The sequence continues at coordinate 49,359 of NHYE01001226.1, read as the reverse complement.
GCAGCTTTCCATCCGGACTGAACTTCACAGCGGAAATAGATTGTGTATGTCCTCGAAGCGTATGTCGAAGAGAATAGTGGGGTCTTTCTCGAGGTCCTGACGTGCTGGGGCCTGCTGTTGGAGGTGCTGGTGCCGGTGTTGGAGGTTGCGGTTGCGGTGGGTGATTTTCAGGAACTTGAGGGTCGTCTTCCGTCGTCTGGGAGGTGGTCTCGTCGTCGGTCGACGAATCATCCATACCAGCTAGCGGGTCCATCGTGTTTGACAAGAATCTCGCCGAGGAAAGAAAATGAATTTGTCTGTGATCGCTGTCGGGAACGACGCCAAGCGATCGTCCATGCCGTTGTTTGTGCATGTTTACCACTATGTTATCTACCCTCCGTGACCGAGACCGAACGGTCTAGATATTCGAAGTGTTTTCTGTTAGTTGTCCGACCTTGTGCAAGAAAAATAGGAGTGCATCTACAAGATGTTCGGCCTTCATACTCGTGGGTGCGCCGATTTCATGCCCGCTTGCATAATTTTAGCTGTGATTTTTTTCTTTAAATCTGACCCTCTGTCGAGGCTACCTTGGCTAATGGCTAGGCACCCTTGAGGCACCGCATATTTATGGCGGCTTTATACGGAAGGTCAATCCCAAAAATTTTATTCGAATTGTTGGCTACGAGGAAGGAACAGGGACTTCAAGTAAAAAGCCACATTGATGCTCGACAGGGTAAATACCTACGTCTTACGGCTTTTGAGACTGGTTGCGGGAACAGAAGCATAGCCTCGACTAGGCTTCCGAAAAGTTGAGAAAACTTGGTCAGTACATAACAGCTGAAAGGTCTACTGTAGACCGGCATCGTCACTCCTTACGCGACTCGGACTATTGGAGCGATCCTTCCAGGAATGAGCAGCAACTTGAAATCCATCAGAATGCAAGGAATAATCAGGGGATAACCGACGAATGCGATGGGTAGCCTCATGAAACGAACTCCAGAAGCTGCTGAGACTTTCAAATTTCAAAAATCTAACACCGATAAAATTCCTTCAGGGCACAAACGTCAAGCAGCATTAAACGGCCACTTGGAAGGGACCGCTTGGTGGTCCTCACGGCCCCAAGATATCCCTTGCACTGTTCTTTTGGGAAATTTATATAGCAAAACCCAGAACACCCTCGAACAATACGAGTCCGGGAGCAGAAGGCGGTGCAAAGTTGCCGGACTAAGGTAGCACAGAGGAGCGATGCAGTAGAACAGAAGTCTCAGGTAGGTGGGGCATGTTCGCGAACAAGGTCATCGAGGAGCCACAGATGGCAAGGCGCCTGCGCTAGCCCTTTAGAGGGAACTCGACGGTTATGTTCCATCGACAAAGAATGGCGAGGCACCGCAGAGGACAAGAAATGTCTTGGACATCAGCTGGTAGACTGGCGTTCCAGCTGCCTGCTTGGAATAAAATGCTGTCTCATAAACCAACCGAACAGTAGCCCACCTGGTAGAGAGACGTTCCAGGTGTCATCGAAGTCAGCAGAACAAGGTAAGCCAAAGCAAAGTGAGATCAGATATCACAAGCATCGATAAAACTTTGACAAAATCAACGCACTAGAATACGCGTGGAACCGATTATTTGAACTTGCTTGGTTCTGCGTTTTTCCCACCGCCCCCGCCGCACCTGTGCTGCAACGACTTGAGTAACGATTATCATCCAAAAAAGCTAGCAATAGCATTCAAGATACATGTTCTTCGGCCTCGAGAAGGGATTCCATATAGCTCTGACATCATCATCGTCCTCCGATATCCCTGATTGGTGGGATTTAATTTTCGCTTCCACCAACCGCCACACGGAGGTTGGCATATGCACGGTCCTCGTTTCTCCACTGTCGATGGTGTGCTGCATTCCGATATTGGTTCTTCGACCTTACCCCCTTTCTACCGAAGCGTTAAGGGCCTGTAGACGTCGCTACTCGCTATAGTTCTGTCAGATTCTGCCTCATGTCACTGCCTCCGTCAAAAATCGGGGATCGGTGGCACCAATCAAACATTGCAGTCCACCAATTGGGGGTGCAGAAACACCGAGATCCACTTCCGATCCAATAGAGTTCCGGTCAATATGTGTGATAGACTGAATATTGGCTGCTCGTGGCTGCGCAAAGTGGTCCCGAATCAGGTTAGAATCTCTGATAAGTATCATTTGCCTGAATACTGACGCTTGTCTGTGGTGGCTGATACTAGAATGCGGCAGGATGATTGAGGAAGCCATCAGTGCCGTAATATCGTGGATCATCTGCAGGCCTTTTAGCGCCCATTCACCGTTGACGAATATTGGGACATGATGTGGGTGCTCTCGATGCACAATATTGCTTTCCAGGTGGACAGATGTTCAGAGATTGGCCTTACCCGAAGTCGAGACAGCAGCAGCTGGCTGACCTCACTTTCAACACGAAACTGACTTACGCGCAGGCGACCACTTTCTGATCCAGGATCGGCACCCCTGCGCCAAGTATCGGCATTTTATTTCAAATCTAAATTGCAGATTCCATTGGCAAGGGATTCCCAGCACAGATGAACCAAATGGAGAAAATCCGAATTGGGATGATTGTCTCCCAAGAATGTTCGTTCCCCAATCTCTGATGATAGATTCGAGTTTGGAGACCTATTAAAACCCGTTACTTTATCCAATTGACCACTCAGACCCTCTACGTCCTGCCCGCCTCCTCGAAATGAACCAGGACTCTAATGCTTTTACTAGCTTTGACAGTTCCTCGATGGATACTGGACGGCGAACCAACAAATTCAACAAATCGAAAGAAAAGGTCTGGCCAGACTACATGGAGAAGGCCCTTCTCGACGGTAAGTTCCTAAGCTGCTCGACGCCCACCAGCCGTTAATGTTTGAACAGCCCTAGAGATCTATTTTCCTCAGTCGACCAAGGACCCCACGGCTTTACAACGATTTCCCGCTCGGAACAAATTTATTTCTGAATATATCTTCAAGGTCACTGGAAAAAGGCGTACGGCCAAGCAGGTCGGAAGTCGCTTGCAGCAACTCCGGGAAACATGCACAGATCAGTATGGTATGTCGACATCGCTTGTAATTGTGTGATGGCAACAGACTGACATATCGGATCGCAGTGCTTGACCTTATCCAGAGCAAGAATTTCGACCAACGTCCCAGACGTGGGCTGATGCCCGCTGAAAGGACTCCTTCGACTTCTTCTCTCCAGACTATCGTCGAGTGGAACTCGTCTGAGAGCTCGAGTCTTCCGTCCAGCGAGACGGGGAATCTTTCGAGACTCTCCTCCGCGCCGTCGTCGGACTTCGCCCAGGACAACACTCCGTCGTCTTCGTCTTGCCTGCCCCCCTATTGCCTCACGACGTTCCTGATTGTCTACATCAGCCTTTTCGCATTTGACTTTTGTGCTGCCCAGCCTACAGCCACTCCCTCCTTCACTCTTGACCTTGACGAACATCCTCTCACCAATCATACCGGCTCTTCTATGTCAACCTTTCACCGCCATGCAGAGATTCGATCGCCACAAGCAATCCCTCAATGCAGGCCCATCGTCAACTTCAGCTCTCGTCGATTTATTCCTGACAGCTTTTATCAATGTGTCACTGACGTTCGTCGTGGATGCGAGCTAGTTTATTCTGCGCCAGCACTTCTGGAACGTCGTGGCTCGATAGACGGACCACCTGTTCTGTCTATGCCTTTTCTGCCTGACTTCTGGGCCGTGATTACAAGCGATCCCGAAGGTACGCGTCCTTGATCTCCTCGCCTCGTCATATCTGACGTCTGATTTCTTACAGACTACCGCTCGTATACTATCGATCAGAGAATCTACTCAATCGCTACTGGCAATGACGTGCCACGAACCGACTTTCCGATGTTTTCTATTCTGTACACTATGGAAATAGGCATCAATCCCCCTTCATATATTGCCCCCGAGACCCATCCCCCTCCGTACCTTGGCGACCTCTCATTTCACCACAATCTAATCCCCTTTCAGTTTCCGACCGAAGGTCATGCAGCCACATACCATGATGCCAACCCACTAGTCTACGCTGTTCCTCAACTCCCCGATCCGTCTTTCTTCTCTCTACAGGGCGACCTGCTCTCGACATCGCCTGGACGGCCTTTTACATCTTTCTTTGGATCTCTATGACCCTGGGATTTTATATACCGCATCGTGTTGTCCACATATCACTGCTCTCATTTGTCTGGCTACTATACCTTGCAAGCGTTAATTTGTTGCTACAGGATCACTTGGGTAAATAACTTATTCTATATCGTCGCGTTTATGTAGTTATAGTAGGTACATTGAAAATCAATCGTGGAAAAAGAGATTCCTCTGCGGTAATGTAGAGTTAGCTGAATATCTCGAATGCGGAGCCTCGACGTCTGAAGACAAAGCTTGAACTTACTGCGCATATTCACGTCGTCGTGCTCACCATTGACCAAGTTGCCCTAGTAGTACGTGCCGACATCGCCGGAAGTCAGATGGAAATCGTTGGATCGCCTTCAGGTCATCTGAAAGAGATTCGAGCAGCCGGTCATTAAACTATTTTGATTCGATGCGAAACTCTCGCTCAGTCCCCCTTCCATAATGGGCCTTGTGTACCTTCTCAACGGCGTCCGATCCCGTAAGTAAGGGTCCGCGGATCTATCCCCATCCGGAAGACCCCCGATATCGCGCCCTTACGCACTGCTAGACGAGCCACGAATTTGGCTGCCGCTTACAGCAGCATTTGTCCTCCGGAATCCCGAACTGAGATGCATTGAGATACAGGAAGAATTTGAGGCTACTTCATTTCAGATGCTCTTTGAAAAGATCGACGATGAGACGAAGTGCTGCATGGCCGACCTTTGGCCCACACTCCTGTCTGTTGATTTGATGTCTCTCATTACACTGAAGGGTCCACGGCGGCAGTCTTTACGGGTACTCCTGACATATCCGAGGGTCTATTGATGGACAATTTAAGGTGCCAGACACCATGATGGCCTCAGAATCACTCTAGAGGCCTCGAGAAATTTGGAATCAGTCGAAGGACGGGGAATGTGTGATTTTAGTCTTGTGTCTATATGGATGCCTGTCATGAGGTATGCTTACCTTTCGCAAAGCGTTAGCGACGTCAAGCGGCGACACCAGAATTCTCAGAATTCGAAAGTTCCTCAAGCGTTAGCCGCGGCTCGCAACATAGGCGACAATCGATGTCGCGTTCTCCGCCGGAAGCAAAAGAACTTATCGGATGGTCGATGCGGAAGCACTTTAAACCGTAGAAGGGGAAATAGAGCATTCGATTGTCGTGTATGGCGGAATCAAATTAATCAAATTCCAGATACAAAGCGTGCATCATCGGTGACGGTTCCGAAAGGTCCAGATACAGGACCGCAAGCATAGTTTGGCCAAAGTTTGACGAACAGTCCGTATGAGTTATAATCTAAAATATTACCAGAGTCCCGGCTTATGAACTCCACGTATACCGAACGATGGTTACTTCCAAAAGTTCCGACTCCCAGCTACATATTCTGAGGCCCTGGTGACAACCTGGTGAGGGACAGTCCAGGACGAGACAGCAATTGGCTAAATTTAGCTCACCATCAACACGTGATGCATACCAGTATTTTCCCACAGGTTCGAAATAGTGCAGTACGGCCCCACCGCTTCGACATTGGACCACATCGTTCTCTACGCCTTTTGGCACCGTCTATGGCAAAGATGAAGATAAGGCTGCGCAGACTATGACATTCAGCTATAGTCTCCTACAGAACGACGAATCCCCTACGAAGAGCCACATTCTGATCTGATTGGTTGGAATCTTATCATTTCATGTCGAATACCACCCCTTCCTGGCCTTCCTTGTATAATCCAGCTCTGGAGATCGTTGGTATTGCCCACCGTTCGCCAATTCAACCAGGGGCTGCCTATCTTGAACATGCACATGGTATGTTGGGCTCTGATCACTCGTGTACACAATTGACAGCACCTGTTTCTTCAGACATCTTTAGATTTACACTCTATTGGATTCTCATTTTCTACACTCCGCCTTTCTTGATCTGCGGTTCATACGCATTCTGGAACTATGCTTTTCCCCCTTCGATTCAACGGAGCCCTCCCGAAGCATACCCACTTTCATTTATGGTCCCGAACCCGCGATTCTCGTCGGATGCTCCACGTACACAGCCAACCAAGCTCCCGAGAACAAATGAACGACGCTCCAGAGTGGCTTTTGCACTCATTGTCCTCTTCACATTCCTTACTCTCAGTCTCGCGGGAGCCGTAATTGCGTCGGCAATCATGGGCTTCATTGTGGCCGGTCTCTACAAGGCGGGGAATTTCCACATGTCAACGTATGTGGCGTGCTGTTTCTCGCTCGGTCTTTATACTGATTTTATTGACCGTTAGTTGGATACCCTTTTTGCTTGCTATAATACAGGTCATAGTTGGAATGCTAAGGTCAGTGTTCGGTGTAGAACCACTCGAACCATGCACTCAATCGCTGATGTACATTGAATCTAGCCTATGGCCATCTATTGTGGAACTTATCTGATTTGCAATGTACCCTTTCACGAAGGCTCCAAGGCTGCCCGAAGCTAATTCAACCGTAACTTATGATGCTGTTTTCTTGGAGCTTTCAGTCCTTTACTCGCTCGTTGAGGTGCCTTGTGACTGTTTGGACCCTTTCCCTTGAGATGGAGTTACAGCGGGGGACCCCGCAAATACTAAAAGCATCCATTTTGGAGATCTACAATAAAACTTAAGCTTTAAGCTTTTGAAGGGTCGTTCTGATACGTCTAGACAAGACATCCAGGTGAAACCCTCCCCCCTAACTTTCAGCACCTCGTCTGTTGGCTGCACGCCTCCAATTAAGAATAAGTATTTTCTCCCGTATTAGAATGGAGGTGAGCCGTTTGCACTTTAAGACGTCCGCAGAAGGTCTTTCTTTGGTCACGATGACTTCATCTGGGACCGACTGATTTCATACCCTGTCCGGGACAGGACTGCCAAGGATGGTTATGGTTAGCTATTCGCCTTGGGCTTCGCCATCTAGGTTGTGAGGTCGCCATTGTTGCATGAGTGGTTTCCAGGCTGTTGACACAACCTTGACCTCGCTTGATTTCTCCAGTTTTCATCTATCATATATGATTTGCTCCGATTGACTGCACAAGCCGGCCTTTTCGGCGTGATGACTCTGCTCTTACTGTGCAAAGGAGGCACACGAGCAATATGTCCCCATCTCGCAAAATAGGAAATCTGGGGTGAGATCGTAAATTTGTTCTCCGTCATTTTCGATGTTGTGCTATGGTTAGTTACATGATTCCAATCATCGAACAGTCAACTGGTATTAGTTCTAAGTCGTCTTCAACAGTGGTCGTGCACTCTCCTGAGCCCTCACATTGACGTTTCCTAATTAATGGAACAATGAGTGATCGAACAGGGTCTTGTCAATGATTGGATGCCTCGTCCTGTCGTGGATTAGCCAATGGGCTTAGGGGTAGGATCCTCAGCTGCTAATGGGAGATGGAGATCAAGATTCTTTGCTAGATAAGTGGCCCTACCAGAAATAGCAGAAGTCGAGCTTAAATTTAGGGAATTTTCAGGGTGTCCACCAATGGCCTCTCATAAAAAAATATTTCTTTCTCGCGGCGATGCCTTCGACAAAATCGGCATCTCTTATGAAAAAGAGATCTAATTCCAAAGCGAAGCCAATCAAATGACCATGGGTCCTGAAAGACACGAAATTGAGGGTTCCCTTCGAAAGCGACGCTGAGAGGAAGCCCAAAATGGAGGGCCGGCTAGAAATGAGACCAAATCTTGCGACGAAGGCTCTACACTATAGCCCGCAAGCCTCTGCGATATTCTGCCTGACCGAATCTAAGCCAAAAGGAGGACTCATCTCTGCACTCGTGACGAGGGGAGGCAGACAAAGGGGTGCGGCGTCCCATATGGCTTTCTTCATCTCCGTCAGGGCTGTATCAAGCTGTGCGATGGGAACAGTGTCTGCTTTCGTGATGACAGCTTGCAGAGTAAATGGTTGTGTCCCGCGCGGTGAAATGAGAAACTGCGATAGATGGGCGAGCATTTGGGTGTCATAGGCGTTTAGGCCGTGTTTGGCATTGAAGAGAATATACACCCGTTTGAGTCTGTAGAATAGTTCGGAACAAAGACGGGTAATGTGAGCAGAAAACTCCTTGTCCATGAGGAAACAGCGCGAAACCTGGACTTACTCTTGTCGGGTCTTGAGATAATGATCGAACAAGTCACCCCACTCCGGCCTTCCTCGCGCACCATAGCCAGGCGCATCAACTAGAAGGAGCTTCCCTGGTTCTGGACCGACGCGGTAGAAATTTAGAGCGCGAGTGTGTCCCTTCAAACGTATTGGGAGACGAATAGAAAGAGAGAGAAAATAAGCACAAATTACACAGCAAGTCGGCATGTATCGGCGGAAGCCATACTTACAGCTTTCTTGCTTGTGCTCAACAGAGATTTGCGGCCTATCACGGAGTTGAGGAGCGTAGACTTGCCTACATTTGCACGACCTATCCTTTTTCTGGATTAGAGAACACATTCGAGCGCGTCGGAGAGATTACTTCGCCACCGACCAGTGACTATAATCTGTAGCGAAAGGCATTGTGCACAGTCAGCGTTCACGACATTCAAAATTATATTCATGGAGCAGACCTCTGGCAATCCTGTTGACTCCGGAATGGAAGATATCGTCTTGGCTGCCGCAATGAAGCCGGCAGTTTCTGGTTTCGACCAAAGACCATCCTGCTGAGATTTTGTCGCGTAAAAACGAAGCTGGGGTCTCAGTATCCGACTAGAACACGAGAAGGAGCATTTTGCACGCGTCCAAGAGACCGAAAATCCAGGCATGCAGGAGTTTCCACCTGCAAGCTCGAAGATGCACCGTGGCTGACAGTGACTGTTGGCGAAAAGGGAGCAAAAATTCATGCGTCACGTTCCGCCAGACCTTCATGTCCATCTCCCAAGTTCACGCGTTCAGAATCACAGTTCACCACAGTGACTAGGCTGCTTTTTCCTTCACCTCGAGGCTTTCAACAGTACATATAAGCCGTGGACACTGTAAATCTTGCATCAAAATGAAGGGAAAGTGAAGATTGGCTGGGCGCACATCGCAAAAGCTTCGGGGGTGAATGGCCCAACTTATGCCCCTCTGAAACTGCTGCTACCACAAAGCTTATTTCCCGTGCATATTCCATTGGAACTCCTGTCTTCAGTAAGCCCAGTCGAACCACTTTTGGTGAGGCATAAACAACTGGAACCGTGCTGGCCTCGTCCTTATATGTATTTTCGTGTGGTGATATCCTGCCTGACTGCAGGTATTGACATCACAACTCCGGGGTCGTCGTTCGCTCGCATGCAAACATATACTGCGGGCACACTCATGAGGCGCGGAGCCTTCAGCAATTGCTCTAGATCTTCTGTGACGCAATCGGTCGACTGGTATCACTGTCTTTTGAACGCTCTCAATGTCAGTTCTAATGAGCATGTAGCCCCCAGTTATTGTCCATGGCAAGATGTCGCATACGTTTCTGCCATGTGTCTGATAGACACCGGCTTCGAATGTATGGTCGGATTGTAAGGGCCATTCTACCCTTTTTTCTTTGGAACAACCTACGCATCAACCAACCTTCTGATCAGTACCAGTGAGTCCGCTCCCAGGCCATCCGTTGTCAATCAGGGCCTTGCTTCAACAATATAAGAATACGAAGGCCACGGAAGGTGCCACCTTCAACCTTTGCTTTCTTTCCTGATCATCCTACTCAACTCCTTTGAGAGATCGTCTCAAGTCTTTCTTTAATTCTCGTTTCAACACGAATAGCGCGAACTGTCCCGGAGACAGTCAGCAATGGCTCAAGAGATCCAAGTCGGCGAAGGACGTCATGAGGATGCGGGTGTGTTTTGGAGTTGCTCTCCGACACGTCATGGGTTCCAGGACCGGGAGGGGTCTATTGAAGACGAAGATGCATACTCCTCATATTCTGGGATGAGCGATTCCACTGGTGCCGCCCGTCCTATTTACGAACCTGCAGCTCGTTCCGAATCAGCTTTTGGTGGGAGACCTGAAAGCTCTTCGGTAAGCTTGTCCCTCTCACCAAAATTTCCCTTTCGTTGATCCGTCTGTGTTTCAGTCCGTCGATTACTCCCCAAAGCCCAAAATCCATCCTTTTCTGTTGATCCTGCTTCAACATGTACTCAGGCTTGTCCTCCAAGAACCCTCAGCTTTCGAGCCTCGTCCAACTTTCAAAGACTTGGTAGATTTTCTGAGGGAAGAAAGCTCGCCTTCGGATCGCGAAATGGTCCGGATCTTTTCGGGCCAGCTTCCTTACTACATTGAAGCGACGCTGCAGGAAGTTCTTCGCAGGGACATAACAGAGATGCTCGACAACCAAACAGAGATGCTCGACAACCCTCTTTGCAGCGCTTCTCGTCCTCCAGGTGCCGAGTCTTCTTCTCAATCCAGTCCATTGGCCACGCCCTCCACGGGCCGTGTTCAACGCTCACTGGAGAAAATTCCCTCTGCTAACAACGTCCAACCTCATCCACAGTATGATTCAAATGACTTATTCAAGAACCACTGGGATACTCGTGATGACCCTGTCGAAATGACGAGGATTGAACGTGAAACCATCGAAAGCTGGAGGCGTTCGGTTGTCCCTGTTCAATTACCTTTGTCGGAGGACGGGCCTTTCGATGATGCGGATGACCCAGACATGGCTGTATCTCAATGTGTGGATAACAAAGACCAATCCCCTCAAGTTGGCCAGACTCCTGTTTCTTTGGAAGGACCGCAGATTACACTGCGGGATAGCCTTCCATCGTTTCTGTGGGACTATCGATTCCACTTCCTCGCTCTCTTTTTTATTCTTGGATTTACGGGCTACCTCCTTCTGAAGTCTGCTCGAGAGATCGCGCAATCCGTCTGCATGCTGCAGCAACAGCCAGCCCGCTGGCCACCACTTCCAAACTTTTACCTAAATTTCCAACCTTTCAGACGCACCTGACTCATTCGCCATCTAACTTCCACACTCATTCCTACTCATCGGCAAAATCTGTAACTTGAAAACCTGTCCCTACAATATTGTATTCTAACTAGCTACATCTATCTTAATTCAACCTATTTTATTTAATGGCCGTATCATGTCAGCAAAAGAGATTTCGTTGCTGTGCCGAGGTCTGCACAGCTTCAAGTCGTCAACGGTTCATCTTCCCACCATCCATCACGATGTTCTCGTTTCAGCCAAAAGGAACCGCACCAGCTCACAAAAGCTCGGAAACAATTCTACGTGGGTGTCGGGACAATTTCTGGCAGCTGCAAGCGTCCCTTAGCAGCTCACTGCCATCTTCTCCCCAGTCCCTTTTACTATTCTACTTTATCAACTTCTCGCTGGCTCGAGGATGCTGCTTCGGCTAAGGCTGGTCGCTCTTACGCTGGTATCTCTGGATTGCGCCCTCTACGCAGCCGGAATTCGGAGACCGATAAAAAGACACTACGACACGCATAATTATTATGCACTGGAACACATTCCTGGCGTTTCTGCGAGTCTGGAGGAAGTTGCCTCTGCTTTAGGTGTCGAAGTCGTCGAACAGGCAGGCGAACTAAAGGATGTTTGGCTTGTCCGGGTACCAAAGCTACTCAATGGCCTCTACGCACGAGAGGGCAGCTCGGAGAAAGACCCCGTCATTTCCACGTTCAAGGACCTACAAGAAAAAGCAGAAAACATTTTTGTATCTCGGTCAGAAGACGGTCTTCAGGCCAGACGGGTCGTATCCTCTATCAGCTTCCTCGAACCTCAAATCCCCGCACCGTTAGTCAAGCGCGCTCCGCCCTCGATCGCTTCTTCCAAGGCCGTTGCAAAGCGTTTAGGATTGAAGGATCCTCTATTCACTGAACAGTGGCATTTGGTCAACGATGGTCACCCCGAGCATTCGATGAACACGACCCCCGTTTGGGATATGGGATATACGGGCAAGGGTGTGCTTACGTCCTTTCTGGATGACGGGCTAGACTTTGAGAGTGAGGATTTGAAGGATGCATTTGTGAGTAAAGTCTTGAATATCGCTGAATTGTCTTTCTGAGAAACAATACTCATGAATATGGTCTCAGGACGCAAAGAACTCTCATGACTTCAATGACCACGTCGATCTTCCCCGTCCAGTTACTGCATTCGACAACCACGGCACACGCTGCGCAGGTCAGGTAGTAGCGCGTCGCAATAACGCTTGCGGCGTCGGCATCGCGTATGACGCAAAAGCTGCTGGCGTCCGTATCCTCGGCGGGCCCATTACCACTGTTGACGAAGCAGCCGCCATTAACTTCGGCTTCCACGACGTCGGAGTGTATTCATGCTCTTGGGGCCCCAGAGATGATGGGCGCACGATGGAAGGACCGAATTACCTCGTTCGCAAGGCGGTGCTGAACGGCATCAATGAGGGCCGTGGGGGAAAGGGGAGTATCTTCATTTTTGCAAGTGGGAATGGAGGGGGCTTCGAGGATCAGTGCAACTATGATGGATATACGAACAGTATCTATTCAGTGACTGTCTCTGCGGTCGATTGGAAGGGAATAAGGCCTGATTATTCAGAGGCTTGTGCCGCAAATATGATTGCTGCGTATAGTTCTGGAAGTGGAAAGTTCATTGTGAGTCCTCGCCATTCTATTCCGGCCTGAGTAATTAAGGGCAATCAAAGGTTACCTGCGATAAAGGCAAGAACTCTTGTACTAAACACCACGGCGGGACCTCAGCTGCTGCACCCAACGCAGTCGGTGTTGTAGCCTTAGCTCTTGAAGCCCGGTACGAGGCCACCGAATTTTCCTCTACCGTCTTCTAACTGTTTCCTTTTGAAGACCCGATCTTGCGTGGCGCGATATCCAACATCTTTGCGTACTAACAGCCCGTCAAATCAACCCCAACGACTCTGACTGGGAGAAAACCGCATCTGGCAGACCCTACTCCTACAAATACGGCTACGGTGCTCTCGATGCCTCTCGCTTCGTTACGGCTGCGAAGGACTGGAAGCTGGTCAAACCCCAAGCATGGATCCACACCGAGACCCCGATATTCAACAACGGCAAGCTCACTTCACTTGGACACCACAAGTACAAGTATGAAGGTGGCAAGCCAATACCCAAGGGAGGCATTGAGGAGAAGATGACCATCACGAAGGATATGATGCTGGAGAATAATCTGGAGGCGTTAGAGCATGTGGATGTAAGGGTGTGGATTGAGCATAAAAGAAGAGGTGATGTCAAGGTTGAACTTGTTAGCCCTGCGGGCGTCAAGAGTGTGCTGGCTGCTGGGAGGCAGTATGATGATGCAGATACGGGGTTTCCCGGTTGGAGATTTATGAGCGTCAAGCACTGGTGAGCTACCTTGCTAAAGTGCTAGATGGCATAATCTTAACACTGGCTTTCTTAGGGATGAAAATCCTGTTGGGACTTGGACACTCAAGATCACAGACAAAGGTGACGAAAAGAACAATGGATCATTTCTAGCGTGGAATATGGCTCTGTGGGGCTCGGCCATCGATGCCTCAAAAGCTACGAAGTTTGTCGAGCCCGTTGCAGATAATGCTCTACCTCCCAACGAGGCCCCTCCCAGGCCAGTCATCAACGACCCAATAGCCACATCCACTACTCAGCACGCTAAGCCCACTGACCACCTACCTCCCGACCACGGCCACGCCACTGGAGATGCATCGGCGCCTGCTTTCCCTTCTACCACCGACTCACCTAAGAAGAAACCCCAGGACGATGAAGTCGAGCCCGGATCGTGGTATGACAACGTCAGGAATGCTGCTGCGGGCAGTAAGCTCTTCTGGTTAGGCTTACTTGGCGTGGGTGTTATGTGCGCCGCAAGCTTGGTCGTGGCTTTCCGGAGAAGACAGCATGCAAAGAAGAGAATGGAGGAGTATATGAGCCTTGCTGCCAACGTGGATGCAGACGGGGACGGGGACGATATTCCTATGGATCGTATTCATCCAGAAAATGACCTCCATCCTGGAGGACCCGGTTCAACAAGGCGAACGAGGTTCGAGGATCAAGGTCCTCATGCTTCGGACGAAGCTGTACTTCTTTCACACTCCCATAATCCTGTGGACCCACCGCCCGTAAAAGGCTTGGGCTTCCACTCCAGTTTCCTCGATGACGATGAACCTTCGGCTGGGCTGTCTCCTGCACCTCCTCAATACCGCGATGAGCCGGAAGGTCATGAACATGGATCAACATCTCACGATGCACTGCGGACGTCTGGGCAAGGACACGACATGCGTCCGGGAGAGGGAAGATGAGAACGGTTGACTTGATGCGTCAGTGAGAGCCTGGGGGTTAGGAGGAATCGGGAGGACATGCAGCGCAGCGTCTGCAGAAAATATACCATTTTTTGGCTGTCAAGACCACTTGGCGTCCTGGGCATCTCTCCCCGGAACAGAGTGGATGAACCGAGCCTTGCCCGACGAACTGAACTGCGTCTCGAACGGGCTTACGTAATGCGCGCACCACTTGGAGGAACGTCGAAATCTTCCAAGTGCTATACCCTCTCTGGTTGTCAGTGGACTCGAAAAAAAGGGGCACCCGGGCCATGATTGTTGGATTTTAATATACTTTGTCATAATAAATTGTCGGCTTACACGGGAACCAATAAATTATCAAATCAAGCACTTCACTTTTGTTTCACTCCCAGGGCATAAGATGATTGCAGATTTACGAATGCCTCTCTCCTCTCATACTTCACAGTATTGAGAACTTTTGATTGCGTGTGTCAATGGAGGTTTGAGCAATATTTCCCTATATTTTGCCCCGCTCCTGTACAGCTAATTTGATTTTACGCGTCGCCGACGCGTCTTTGATGAGAGTCACGCGGTGGTTCGGAATTACGCGAAGCGGTTCGCGACGCGCATGTCCCAAATCCATTCCCATCATGATGCCTGTCTGGAGAACAGATTTAGTGGTGGCTATACGGGGGAGTCGACAGCGACGGATGTCGTGTAAGTCTTCTCCTAGCTGAGCTCTTCTGCTTCCCATTACCAGGATGCATATTTCCTGGGCCCTGCTGGCCTCAATAGCCCTCTCAATATCCTCCTCGACAAGAACAACGACAGCCTATGCTACGCCTGCGAAACGATACTATGATACTCACAGATATTACGCCTTGGAACATAGACCTTCGGACGGGGCCTCCCTGGAGGAAGTGACTTCTGCACTGGGTGTAGAGGTCGTCGAGCAAGCTGGAGAACTCAAAGATGTCTGGCTAGTGCGGATACCGCAGCCCGACATTTCAGACCTTGAAGAACGGGATCATTTGGATCCCGTAGTGGCCGCACTTCAGGATTTACGAGACAGAGCCGACAGTCGACTCTCCACGCGGTCTGAAGAGGCTTTACAAGCTAGGAGGATAGTTTCCTCAGTGGCGTACCTAGAACCTCAGACACCCAGAGAGCTCGTCAAGCGCGCTCCTACGCCTGACATGGAATTTGAAGAGAGGGCACCGGTTTATGCTTCAGCGGACGATGTAGCAGACCGACTAGGATTGAAAGATCCTTTGTTCACTGAGCAATGGCACCTAGTCAACGACGATTATCCGGAACATATGATGAATGCTACGCCTGTCTGGGACATGGGGCTTACCGGCAAGGGCGTCCTCACCTCTTTCCTAGATGATGGTCTGGATTTTGAGACAGACGACCTCAAGGACGCATTTGTGATTATATTTCTCTTTGTATGAAGTCCTACTCGACTGACTCTCTCAATATCACGTATAGGACGCAGAGCATTCCTACGACTTCAATGCGCACGTACCACTTCCTCGACCTACTGGTATCCGTGATCATCACGGCACACGATGCGCTGGGCAAGTAGCTGCAAGGCGCAACAAAGCCTGTGGTGTCGGTATCGCCTACGATGCAAAGGCTGCCGGTGTCCGCATCTTGGCAGGCCCTATAACTGCTGTCGACGAGGCCGCTGCACTAAACTACGGTTTCAAAGACGTCCAGATCTATTCATGCTCGTGGGGTCCCAGGGATAACGGTCAGACGATGGACGGTCCCGGTTATCTCATCCGCAAAGCGGTCATGAATGGAATTAACGAAGGCAGAGGTGGAAAAGGGAGCATCTTTGTATTTGCTAGTGGGAATGGCGGCAGAAGTCAAGACCAGTGCAATTTTGACGGGTATACGAATAGTATCTATTCGGTCACTGTGTCGTCTATCGACTACAAGGGACTACATCCGAGCTATTCAGAAGCTTGTGCTGCGAATCTGATTGTGGCTTATAGCTCGGGAAGTGGCAATCACATTGTGCGCTTTCTCTTCACGTTTCGGAAATTGCACTAATGAATTCTGTACACAGATCACCACGGACAGGAAAAATGAGTGTTCGAAACGTCACGGTGGGACTTCCGCTGCTGCTCCTAATGCCGTTGGTGTCATTGCTTTGGCTTTACAAGCAAGGTGAAAAGACCACGTCACCTCGAGCGGGTTGTCAACTAATATGTCATTATTCTAGACCCGACCTGACATGGCGTGACGTTCAACACCTCTGCATCGAAACTGCGCGACGCGTCAATCCCAACGACCCCGACTGGGAAAAGACAGCATCTGGTCGCTGGTACTCGTACAAGTACGGCTACGGCGCTATCGACGCCTGGGCCTACGTCACCGCCGCAAAGAAGTGGAAGAACGTCAAACCTCAAGCATGGCTGCACACGCCCACTATCCAAGTGGCCAACGGAACCCTCATCTCTCTCGGGCACAAGAAGTACCGCTACGAAGGAGGAGTAAGGATCGGCAGCGACGGGATCGAGCAGAAGATGAAGGTCACGAAAGAGATGCTCAAGAAGGCAAATTTGGACGAGAATGGCTTGGAGCATATTGATGTGAGGGTGTGGATCAGCCATACGAGGAGAGGCGATGTGGAGGTTCAGTTGATTAGCCCGCATGGAGTGAAGAGCGTTTTGGCGAGTACGAGGGAGTATGATGAGTCGGAAACCGGCTTCCCGGGTTGGAGGTTCATGACTGTCAAGCACTGGTTGGTTTTTCCGTGTTCTACGCTTCACTGCGAGATTTTGATTGTTTCCTTGTCTGCAGGGGCGAAAATCCGATAGGCGAGTGGACTCTAAAAGTGTTCGACCAAGACGACCCTCAAGAGTCCGGCGCCTTCTTGGGATGGAACATGGCATTCTGGGGCTCCGCTATTGACCCTTCAAAAGCAACCAAATGGGTCGAACCTGTAGTAGATAACGCCCTTCCCGCTGCGGAGACGCCTCCTCGCCCTGTATTGAACGACCCAGATGTAACCAAAACCACCGAGTATGCCAAGCCGACTGACCATCTCCCTGAGGACCACGGTCACTCTGAGGGTGAAAACACTAAAGTGGCCTTCCCTGGTGCTTCTGCGACCGGACGACCGTCCAAGGGCAAAGGCAAGCAAGACACAGAGAAGCCACCTAGTGATTGGGTCGACAAAGCGAAGGGGCTGGTGTCTACCCAGAAATGGTTCTTCGCTGGCCTGGGTGGTATCACCGTCTTCATCGTAGGCTGTGTTATCTACTATTGGCGTAGAAAGATGGCTGCACAGAGGTTGGCGCAGTACAGCTCCTTGGCAGCAGATGATATCGGTATGGAAGCTGTCGGCGGTGGTGCAGCTGCTCGTGCAGCTGGGAGAAGATACGACGATCCCTCATCAGAGAACCTATTACCACGCAACGACGCCTCCAACGTCGGAGGAGCAGGACCTCAAACTGGAGGAGTCATCCCACCTAGCGGTGCCCGTGGCCTCGGATTCCATTCTGGGTTCCTGGACGACGACGAGCCCTCCGCTGCGCTGACTACTGGCCCTCCTATGTATCGCGACGAGCCGGAGACTCCTCAGAGGTCCGGGGTTGCTGCTGATACGCCACGTGAGACACATCAGCAGGAAAGGCGTGCGGAAGGAGGGGAGGAGGATGAAGAGGATGAAGAATTCGAGTCTCTAAGAGGGTCGGGGAGCGGGAGCGGGAGTCGAGCAGGGAGTCGGGAGAGACTGACATGAATTGAGAGGACTGCTTGAGTGAGGCAGGGAGGGAAATGCGTTGACTCTGATGGGAGGCAAGACTGGCCTTCAGTTGCTGAAAATCTACATTATATATACAGGCGGATCATGACATCTTTTCCTTATTTAATTAATGAACTTCCTACTCCTCTAAGCATTCAAGTTCTGGAGGTCTCGCGGTACTGCTGAGGTACTGTACACTACTGTACAGCTGAAAATTGTTGAGTATGTCTTCAATTCCAACAAAATTCTAAATAAATGAATCGCCTTACCATGGCCACGTGCATTGATGCAACTTGTTTCTTGACATCCAGGAGCCGACGACTTAAATCCAGGATCTTGGTCATTCCGGCCACATAGGACATCCTTTGATATAATGGATGCCTGTTCATTGAACCGTCTGCCAATGGAGCTTCACACCCTCATCTTGGACTTCCTCTTGTCTTCTTTCAATCCCGAGCGCAAGGACCGACCAATACCCAATTTCACTCGCTCTCCGGACATCCGATCTTCGAACCCTTCAGTATTTCCTTGGAACGTAGTGTCGACGTGCAGGCCTTGGCTCGACATTCTCAGCGAAAGGCCGAGATGTTGGAATCAAGTAGCATTCGACGTGGCTCGTGACCCCACACCACTGTTGAACGCCTTTCTGTGGTCTGAAGGCACAGACGACTCTATCCTTATCGAAGTTCTAGTGTTCAACAGCGCCAAAGCCTCTGAAGAAGTCGATGAGGCGACTGAAAAAGGCCGTGTAGCTGCAATCACCTCTGCTCTGCTACCTCACATCAATCGTTGTCTCCGAATCGTCTTCGACGTTATGTTCTCTTCATCCTTATCTCCGCCCCACCTATTTTTTGCCCAAAGCGCTCATGACCTTAGTGAGCTTAGCCTTGAGTGTCAAATAGATGACATAGATACCGAAGAATATCCTGATCCGACACCAAACGAAATGTTGCACAACTCTTTCAGTTTCCCTTGGCTAAGTGATCTGTCGCTGACTGGGTTTTGGTTCCTTCGTCTTATATCCTATGTCGGGGACCCTTCCCAATGGTTTGCAGGATTTCGACTTCTTGCATTGGATCTTCGTGTGTCGACTTTCACTTTCCGCAAAGACGGGCATTACACCCTACGTAATCTGATGCAATACCTAGACAAGGTTGGCGGTTTGGATAGACTTCAGTTTGACCATCTATTGGTTTTTCACGCACCCACATCCTCCCCAGGGCCCCTGGACTATTATCCCCTCGTGCTTCATAACAATGTCCTTCACTTTTCCTTTGCCTCTCTTTCCAAAGAGTTCCTCAGTCATCTAAACCAGCTCCTCCCGGTTCCCAGTCCTAATGCCAACCTCCTCCGCATCTCATTCAAAGGTTGCGAAATACCGCATATTGGCCACCTGCCAACTTCTTACAGTCTACAGTTGACGGATGTCATTGATGATCAATCGGGCACAAGCTTGCGAAACGCAGTGATATCTTGGTCGGGCATTGCCCTCAATATTGATTCATGTCCTGGGTTCAACGATGCATTCTTGAAGTGGATTACTGAGCCCGCGGGGCTTGTCGAAGCAGGTCGTGATCCTACACTACTCCAGAAACCTCTCGCATATGACCTCGAATCGCTTACAATCGTCAACTGCCAAAGTTTTTCTTCAACCGCATTCCGCAATTTTATCGAAGCTCGCAATATCGCAGCGCACAGGACGACTCAGCAGATTGAAGAAGCAAATTTGAGAGGAAGATCTATTTCCATCCGGAAGGTAGAATCTGTCACCGTTGAGGGAGGACCTGTCATTGCGGAAAGTGATAGAATATGGTTGGAGAAGAATCTGGCAAGTTTTCAATGGTCGACAAGCCAACATCTCAATAATCGTCGACGAAGATGAATCTTTACACTGGTAAAGCGTGCAGTCATAGGATAGAAGTCAGATATTTTAGTTAGCTAATAGTTGTGCAATGTATGATTGACAAGCCTTCCAAGTGGCTAGTGGCGGGGAAGCTTACACCGCGTGCTACGCCATGCAGTATGCTCACACATAACTGAGCCAAATACAATGTTAACGTTGCAAACACTATCTCTTTTGGCCTCTTCCTCGACAGTCATAATTTGAGTTGGAAATTCCCTCTGACTCTCCAGCAAGTGCAGTTTCCTTGTGCAAATGCCTTCCCTCTCATTAAACCATCTACCAACCGAACTTCATGCCCTCATCTTGGACTTTCTTTTATCTTGTTCAAATCCAAGACGCAAAGCTCGACCCATCGTCGGCTTCACTCATCGTTCTGAAGTCCGATCCTCAACCTCTTCCTCGTTTCCTTACAACGCAGCACTTACGTGCAAGCTTTGGCGGGACCTCCTCAGTCAACGGCCGGAATGCTGGACTCAAGTAGCGTTCGACGTATCTCAAAACCCGAATCCTCTGATGGACGTATTTCTGTGGACTGATCAAGGCGCTGTCGATCCCATCACCATCGAGGTTCTTGTGTTCAATAGCGCCGAAACTCCTGAAGAAGTCGACAAGGCGACTGAGAGAAGAAATGTCGCTGCAATCACAGCCATTCTACTACCACATGTCAATCGCTGTCTTCGAATCGTTTTCGACATCATGTTCTCTTCATCCTTACCTCCGCCAGACTTGTTTTATCGTCTGAACGCGCTAATTCTTGTGGAACTTAACCTTGATTGCCAAGTTGACGACATTGACACTCATGAGTATCCCGATCCCAGTCAAAGAGAGAAGATACAAGACGGTTACCGTTGGCCCAGCTTAGTAGAACTATCATTGACCGGCTTTTGGTTCCTTCACCTTGCGTTGCACTTGAATAACCCTTCTCAATTATTTGCAGGCTCCAACCCTCTCTCAATTGACTTACGTCTCTCTGCATTCACCTTCCTTGAAGAGGGACAATATACCCTACGCAACCTGTTGGAATACCTTGGAGGAATGGACGAATTACAGACAATTCACTTTGACCGCCTAATGCTTTCGCATGCCCCCTTTGACTCAGACGTCCTACCCAGTTATCCCCATGTCTTCCAAAGCGAGCATCTCATCTTGGGCTTTTCGTCTGTTTCAAAAGATTTGCTGGTCCAACTAAACCAGCTTCTCCCGGATACAACACCGCAGGCTAAAATCTCGAGCCTTTCTTTCAGAAAGTGCGAGATACCGTCTATTGACCGCTTACCAAATTCATCTCATCTCGTCTTCACGGATGTAATCGACGACCAGTTGGGTACCGGCTTGCGTAATGCGATAGCATCTCGGTCAGGCCGTACAATTCAGGTTATAAGGTGCCACGGGTTTAGCGACGCATTTCTTGAATGGTTTGGCGAGCCTGCCGAACCCACCAGAGAAGGTTCCTTGTTGGATTTGCTGCGACTCAGGACATTTCCTGCTTATGGCCTGATGATGATAAGGGTCATTGACTGTCAAAACTTTTCTTCCACATCACTTCGCAGTTTCATTGAACGTCGACATAATGGACTGTACGAGATGGCACAGAGTGAGCCAGACCCAAGTCTAAGGGAAGATTTTGTTCGGAATCAGATGATAAGAGTTGTGGACGTTCAAGGACAAGTAGCACCGCTCCTTGGGGAAGATGATAGAGTATGGCTTCGACAGAACATTCAGACTTTTAGATGGTCGACAGGTCAAACTTAATGATGTATCCAGACAAAGATTAGTTGAAAAAAGCGTTTATCAGTACGAGTTGGTACGAGTCGAGTGTATGAGGTCAATGGACATCCAGCAATCAGCAAAGCTATAAATAGGACGCGGCCCGTATTGACTCTGATTGAGGGTGTTGAAACTTTCTTTCTGACTGTCATCCATATTCTCTCAAATTGCGCTGGTGCTTTCTGGCGACACTCAGAAGTGGCTGTCAACGAAAATTTTTAACCTCAAAGGATTATGTCGGCCCTTATAGATTCCGATCTTCCTGATCTCAAGCTCCTTTCGAAAGGCAAAGTGCGAGATATCTACAGCACCTCCTCACCCGACCACTTGCTTTTCGTTGCTTCAGATAGGATATCGGCGTATGATGTTATCTTGAGGAACGTATGTCCGTCAGACTTCGAACTATTAACTCTGGCCTGACCTGTTTATACAGGGTATACCGGACAAGGGCAAAATGCTGACCCAACTATCCCTGTTCTGGTTCAAGAAACTGGGGGACATAATCCCGAATCACTTCGTAACCGCTGATATTGATTCAATGCCCGTTGAAGTGAGAAAATACAAAGACCAACTCGAGGGACGGACGATGCTTGTGCGAAAGGCGGAAGTCGTTCCTCTTGAAGCGATTGTGAGGGGATATCTAGCTGGTAAGCCGAATTTAGTCGCTGTCAATGGAATAAGGTTTTAATACGAATTTTGTCTTCCAGGTTCTGCATGGTCAGAGTATAAGAAGAGCGGCACTGTGCATGGCATCCCAATGCCAGAAGGCCTGGTCGAATCACAAAAGCTACCTCAGGCCATCTTCACCCCATCCACCAAGGCTGAGCAGGGTGCTCACGACGAAAACATTTCTCCAGAACAAGGTTGGTCTTTACCTCTTCTGAGTCAAATTCTGAAATCGATTTTCGTCCTGATATAGCTGCTAAAATTGTTGGACAAGAATTATTCGACCAAATCTCGACCGCCGCACTCAAACTCTACACAACAGCTGCGGACTATGCCGCCTCGCGAGGTCTCATCCTAGCAGACACGAAATTTGAATTTGGACTCATTCCTTCACCTGAGGATCCGACAAAGAAGCAGCTCATCCTCGTCGATGAACTGCTTACGCCAGACTCCTCACGATATTGGCCTCTAGAAGGTTATAAGCCGGGAGGACCCCAGCCGAGCTTCGACAAGCAGTATCTCCGCGATTGGTTGGTCAGGTCTGGCTTCAGGAAAGGGCTGGAAAGTGGACCTGAAGGAAAGGAAGGTCAGGGCTGGGTTATAGATGAGGAAATCGTGAAAGGAACGGCTGATAGATACAGGGAGGCTGTCAAACTCTTAACGAGCTAGGTTTGCAAGGTTATCCAGTGGTATGTTATTCCGGATAAAATGGACAGTGGCCAGGCTTTTTTGCCGACCTTTTAGGGTGCTTAAGGCGAACTGAGGCTTTATAACAGATAGACGTCTACAAACTTCAGCTAGCGTGCCGTAGCAAACGTTTTCACAAAATTTTCGGAATGGCCCCTATTTCCATGTCCTTAGCTAAGCAAGTGACCCCGGGCCCTATAGCGGTTGCTAACTTCACCTTGGACGTCGACCTCTGTCGCAACGCTTGGGCAGGCCCATGTTTGCTGGTACGTCGCCTGAATTCGACGCTCTCTAGTACAGGTACCGTTCTAATCCATGCTTAGGTTCCATTCTGTCGTAAAGCTTTCCCTTTAACATTTTAGCGTTTCAACGATCACCACTCCGACTTTGATAACTTCCAGCAATCTGGAATGTCTACCCTGTCGCCCAGCATCCAAGAGCAAGGTCACCGGCCTTTCTCACTTGACCATGATACGCTGTCGGAGATTTTTATCTTATGTGCAGACATGACCCACAAGGACGAAGACCACATACCTGCTGTCGACACAGTTCGGCGAATATCTCAAGTTTCCTCGACTTGGAGACAGCTCATTTTGTCGTCTCCCTTGCTCTGGGCCCGGGTGATAAATCTCAACAGGTTTTGGGATTGCTCACCAGAGTGGCTTAACGAGGTGGCTAGGAGAACGAAGACTTCCGGCTTGTACGTCAAGGCTGAAGTGTTTTGGGACGTGCACGACACGGTGGAGCGCAGTAAATTCATCCGAAAGTTTGTTGGGGAGCATTGGAGAAGGATACACGACCTCGACCTCATAATCAAACTTGACGACTTCGAAGAAGCCAAAGCGTGGCTATCGTTGCTCTCTTCCCCATCCGACATCCAATACCTGCGTATCCTTTCGACTATCCAAACCTGGGAGTTATTTCCACTATCCTGCCCCCATCTTCGAGCTTTGGAATTGTCAGACGATTCTGGCTCTTTGCTATTCATTCCTGGTGGAGCAGATTCTCCTCGCTTTCCTTCAGCAGGTCGGACATCCTTTGCATCTCTGAAAAGGCTCGACATCAAAGGCCATTGGCCGTCTTCGGTCGCGGGCATCATGTCAATCTTGGAGCGCATCAATCCGGCAGACGACTGCTCGTTGTACTTCGACTGCACAGTGGATGCTTCCGAATCTTCCTCCGAATTGGAATCTATTCCAGCTCATATTGCCCTCGTCTTACCGAAATACCTGCGCCATGTGAAGGAACATCTCTCTTCTGTAGAGAGTCCATTTGCTAGTGTGGTCATAACCAAAAAACGCATAGATCTATTCATGTCACCTTCTGGACCCTCTACTCATGACGACGACGAATTCCGTTTTGCACTGGAATTCGCGGATGGCCGAGATACCCTTACCCATTTCATTCGAAACTTCATCACAAGCTTCGAATCGCTGAAGCTCCGTCAAGTCAACGAACTTTCTCTTCTCATTCATCACGATGAGGACATAGCGCTTGCAGCCATGGTACAGCTTGCTGAGACCTTTCCGTCCGTCGTGAATTTGGAAGTCGACGCATCCACACTGTTGCAATGCGTCAAAATCTTCCAGAAGCCTGCTGGCCTTATTTCATTCCCCGCTCTGAAGGACATTACAATAGGGTTGGCCGATCCAATGACCCCTGGACAATTGGCCGAATTACCGCATCTACTTGGAGGAACATCTCAAACACAAGTGCATCTAAGAACGGAGAACCTCTCAGAATTTTGGTAGAACATGTTATGCTGCGATATTCGGTTGTCCTTGACCGGTCCCAGAAGAGCAGCATCGATGCAATTCGCAAGTTTGATCCGAGGCTATTTCATTTCCGGGCGATAGTCAATCGACGTGCTGGACTTTGGAGTTTACAGGTACAAAAAACATTAGAGACCACTGTACCTGAAAAGAAGTCGGAGCGATTACCATCTCACGTGCATTACATGAGACTGCTCTAACTTTAAGAAAGTGACCCCCAGTGGCATGACGACATCCAATCGTTACTGGAAGTACGCTTCTCGTCTTTGCCACTCAACCGAGAGAACCGCCATTCATTCATCACGATCTCCAATGACAACCGCCTCAGCAACAGATGATACGAGCCTGCAGAAGGTTATAGGTGCTATGGAAGATGTATATGGTCCCGTGAGCACCTTGACTGCAACCGAAGCTGAAGGATGGACACCACCTCCCGCTCGTGCTGGGCACCTCGGTCGTTACCTCTGGACAGATGCCTTTGGTGTACTGAACTTCATTACGCTGTACCGCACGAGCAGGTCCATAAATTACCTTCATTGCGCTTCTCGATTAATCGACACCGTACATGCTATCCTTGGACGCACACGCGATCAGACCAAGCTTTTGCCAGGTGCCACTCCAGAACATCCTCTTGCGGGAGGCCTGCGCATTGGAAAGGAGGATGAATCAGGCTTGGACGGTGATGGCCAATATCATCACTATCTGACCCTATGGATGTTTGCACTCAATCGGATGAGCATCGCGATAGGCGAGCTGAAGTATAATGACTTGGCCGTAGAACTAGGGAAGGTGATTCATCCGGCTTTCGTAGTAAACAGAGAGACTTCTCGACCTCGTATGCGATGGAAAATGTCTGTCGACCTGTCGCAACCTTTGGTCTCAAGTGAAGGCAACCTCGACCCCGTAGACGGTTATATGGTCTTCACCCTTCTGCAGAAGACTGCTGCGGACAATAGTGTCCTGAAGGAGGAGATAAACGACTACAAAAAGATTGTTAATATCAAGTGGAAGCACATGGAGTCGGAGGATCCTCTTGACCTCGGAATGATGTTATGGACGGTCCATTGGCTTGCTCCTGAAGAAACCTGGGCTGCCTCAGTAATGCAACGTGCTGAGGAGAATCTTCGTAGGTCCTGTACCATCTTATGCACCGTGCATGCATTCAAGGCTGCCTGCACCTGTAGGCAACCTCGCTTTCGTTAATGGCTACTTCAACCACAGGCTTGAAAGACGCTTGGCATTTCGGGAGTTTGGGACATGTCTAGGAGTCAGATGCGCCTTATCTGATGCAGACAAGGCTGAAAATAGAGATCTTGCCGATCTAGCATCAGACATCATAAGTCAATGGGAGAAGTTGGGCATCGGGATATCAGGCACTATGGATCGAGTGATGCAAAGGCAGGGATTGAAACCAATCACGAAGGTCATGTATGGGGCAGCTCTACTACCTGGAGGCGAGTCCATTGCTTATGTCGATCCTGGGCGAAAAGCTTACACTCCATCAGCATTTTGTAGAGATTTCTTATTGTAGGGTGCAATGTTCGTCAAATCTGGAGCTCAAGCAGACTCGCGCACCTCTTGCTTGGCTGCTGGTGGATGCTTCATGTTCTCATTGGTCAAGAGGAATTGAGGAAGGATTCCGGCGTAAGTGTCTTCGGTACATCGCTATGCAGATATTCGACATGTATGGTATGTACGAACAATGGGGAAAGATCTCTGTTCCGCTCTCAACCAGCACGACATCGACAGTCTCTGAGGTGAGGTGAGTCCGCCTGACGCATTACGTGACGGGAGAAGTTCTCAGACTGACCTTTCAAATAAGCTTTTGTTACATTTCGTACCGCTTTCTCTCGTTGAGTCACATCGCGATAAGGGTCGTTGCACCTAAGCCCCACTTCCTCTCCTACTTGCACTCGCATTTCTATCGGCAGCAAGCTGAAGTCCTTCCAACGCCTACGAGAGAACTGAATCCGCAACCCTCTGCAAGACTCGAGCACACATGGCTGCTATTTCTTTGAGTCAGGTCATAACACCTTCCAAAAATTCTTTCGATCTCTGCGAAGACGTGCTTCTGGAGATCTTCTCCTTTTGTGCGACCATGGATGCTCCGTCTGAAGCGCTCATGCCCGACGTTGACACTCTTCGCTACATCTCCCAAGTCTGTCCGACTTGGAGACAACTGACGCTGTCTTCCCCATCTTTCTGGGGTCGTGTAATTAACCTCAACCGTTTTCTTGGATGTTCTCAAGAATGGCTTGACGAAGTTATCAGAAGAGCAGGATCTTCCATGTTGTGTGTCCGTGTCAAGGCGCAGGGCGAGATGGGCGCTACGCAGGCCGAGGACGATTTTATCAAAGCATTCTTCTCTAAGCATTGGCGAAGGACGATCAGCCTTGACGCTATCTCAGCTCATGATCCGAACTCCAATATTTACAATGCAAGCAGCAGCGGATGGCTGCCAGTTCTTTCCATGTTCCCATCTGAAATCAGGTCTTTCAAGATAACGTCTACGCTTCAACCGTCTTCCCTCTTGCCCATTCATTGCAACTGCCTCGAGGCTCTAGAAATATCAGGTGTCCCTAACAACCTGGTATCTTTCTTTTATACTTGGGGCCCAGTTAGTCCTCTCTTTGAGTCACAGGTGGTGTTCCCCCTCTTAGAAAGGCTCAAGTTCAAGATGTATAGTGCCTTTTCAATCTGCATTACCCTGAGCATGCTGGATCAGATAAGTCCTAACAACAATTGCTTGCTCCACTTCAATTGTGCTGCTTCAAAGGCCAGCACCGCCTGGAATATGGCAGAAGGATCTATCCCCGACTCGTCACGCAGTGACAGGGAGGGTTCTGTCGAGGACGAACGTCTCAATCCCTGCCAACTTCGTTCGGATCAATTCTCACAGTCACATGCCTCTCCCTGACATCATCCTCTGAATCGCCCTCTCGAGTCGTCTGTCTATGGTCATCTTCCTCTCTTTCAAATTTCAGGTGTCTTCCTCCCATCGCATGTTGATACCAGCCACTTAAACTATTGCCTTGTATGGCGCATCCTCCGCTGTACTTTCGTGTTGTCATCCGCCTGTCTCCTTCCTTCATACTAAGTACTTAGCCTCAATCGCCAGGTTTGAAAACCGGCGAGTCCTTTCGGACTGCAGACCAGCGTCTTCTTGCCCTATCATGTCTCCCAGTCACGTAATTCAACCCGCTGATATACTCTCCACCATAATGTCTTAATGCCTAACGAGACAGCTGACAAGGATGCCCTGTCGCAGTCTCTTAGAAAATACCCCGCAAATTTTGTCCTTCTTTCAGCTGCAGTTGAACGCAAAGATTTTCATATCAGTACCTGCAGCCACCACATCACACACTGTCGTTTTTGCTGCACAATTCCTTGTGCTGTCTGGAGATGCTTCCTTTCGGACTCTAGAGAAGAGTCATGCCTTCGCCGCAAAAGTAGGGGGATCCTTTCTCGAATTCAAATTGATCCCTGTATTGTCTCAGGACCTTTTATTTTAACTGAATCCCCGCTCTTCCTCATGAAAAAGATACCCAGGATATCAACAGGATATGCTCCAAAACCCCTTGGACACAGGACTCACTGTCAGCTCTGCAAAAGAGTGCCCGAAATTCACAAGGAAAATATTCTACCAACAATTTCATAAGTACTATTTCCTGCCACTGCTGTAGTATCCTTGAGTTTCATGATCGTGGTGAGTCTATGTCTAAGCTGGTGTGGTGCATATGGTCTGACATTGCAATTGGCAAAGTCCGTATACTAGTTCATGGCACGTCAAAACTATTCCACTCTGAAAATTGAGCCTAAATTTTGCTTGCAAAAGGACATTTGGACCAGCCAGGTAATGCGAGATATGCATGACACCAAGAAGAACCGCATAAGAATCTCTGTGTCTTTTGCCATTCTTGCTATCGAGATTGGGTATTAATTTGCTGCACACCTTTCCGTGGCCAGCAAACTCGACAACCCGCCAGGTGAAGGGCCATATCGAGTGGTTGCTGAATTTGAGCCGGAGCTGGTTGATTCTGACATTAAGACCGACGAAGAAGTTGGCCGCAAAGGGGACAGGTATGACAGTGACAATGCTCGAGCCTCAGATTTTGAGGGGTCTGTGATGTTGTATGGTGGTTGCAGAACTTAGTATGGAACGACGTTAGCCTCTCTTCCTTCCTAAATAAATATCTGGGGTAGTTGAATGAGGTTGATGCTGTTTGGAATGCCCCACCCTCCGTGCATGTTGTGCGAGAAAATGACGAGTCGGGGACTGGCGCATTGCGCCGCTATGGATGCCTTTCCTTCTTCCAAAATACCTGAAGCACGCGGAAGGTTATTTCGCCTCCATGACTGACCTATTTGCCAACGTGATCATCTCCAATGCAACCATCGCTTTCTCCGTTTCATCGACCAATCCGTTATCCGATGTCGAGGAACTGTGCTTCGCATTGAAAGACCGGGAGGAAAATCTGCCTCCTGCCTTATTCTCAATCTTCTTGGCAAGCTTCGAGAATTTTCGTTTCGACAATGTTAGAAAACTTGGTATCATCATCCACGACAACCAGGACATAGCCGCTGCAGCCTTGCAACAATTTCTTTCCATGTTCTCGTCCATCGATACTTTGGAGGTGAGCGGTCCTACGTTCCTCCATTCCGTCAAGATTTTTGGAAAACCTGCCGGATTCTTCTCCGCGCCCTCTCTCAAACACATCACGATCCATCAAAGCGGTTGTTTGACGACTGAACAAATTGATCAAGTCCCCCGCTTGCTCAATAGGCAGCCACAGGCACGAGTGCACCCAACAGAGGAAGACCTGTCCAGAGACTATGTTGGCGAACTTATGAGAAATGCACCTGTCATAGCCTAGACTCCCATGCGACAGATGAAAATGATGTTGAACAATGCTGGGTGATCTTCTTGGTTGGTCGGCCACTCGATCTCTTATAGCTTTTGCCAAAGTAGAGTTCTTGCTGTTTTACCTGTATAGTACCGTGTTCCCATATGTGTAGTGTTGAATAAGCGCCTTTTTCCTATTCTGCAGTGTACAGAACCGACAAGCAGTCATGGCAGGCGTAGGTAATTAGGCGAATTGACAATTTGATTACTTCATAGCACTGGCACTGGTTAAACACAATTCTTCAATCACTTCAAGTTGACGAGTCGACTATGTTGCAGTACCGTGACGATCCTGCGTATTCGGGCCCTGTCTTTGATTCCGAGTAACAACGTCCACTCGAAGATGGTTACATAGCTTCCATCATTGTAGGAACAAAAAACCTGAACGAGAGCCAAAGAGGAGAGAAAGAACAATGATCAGAGACTATAGGGTCAAATACTATACAAATCTTTTGCATGAATGTCCTCACTCATTGAATACCACCTGTAACCCCGCGAAATCATCTGTCGCGACCTTGTGGCTACGGCATATAGCTGGGAGACGAACTGTCTGCATCGGATGTCCGGTCGCAGTCATATGACCAAGGAAAGCCCTGATTGAGAGCATATCTTCCTGCTTCGGCGAAGAAGTGAGCTCCATACTCGATAGAGAGGGAAAGGCGGAAGCGAGGGCATCAATCCCCATCTTCATGAAGGCTTTCGTGCTCCCAGGAGACGTCCGCAGGATCTTGACCGACTCGAACAAGTGGATGAAGTTGACGATCTCGTGATGGGTGGGCAAAATCTCTGCTCTGCTCTCCATAATCAAGCAGAGTCTTTCGATGCCACGGAATGCCGGGCGGAGGAGCGCAGCGAGGAGGCGTCGGATATAGTACGTATGCCTCGGCATGAGATGTGTGATGCAGACCTTGAACCTCGACAGGTCTCGTTCAGCAAACTTTGCCTTGAGATCGAAGTGTCCTCCGTTGTTTAGTTCCATCTCGATCTCCGAGGCTTCGTCAACCCTGCAATATGCCGAAAAGACAGGCAGGATCTGGACGACCTTGTCTAGCTCCCGTTCGTCGGACAATTCGCGCTCGTCAGCGAAAACGATGAAAGAGAGGGTACAGTTTGCTGCAGGGGTGACATGCTTGATGAGCCTGATGTAGGGCTTGATGGCGTTGATTGCGGTGGAGAAATCGACGACTTTCAATGAGGGCACGCGGACATGGGGTAGGTCGTGCAAGCCGGCTTCCTCGTCTTCATCCACAATCGACTCCGAGTCGTCGTGCAGCGTCTCCAAGGATATCATTTTTTGCAGTGCAAGTAGGAGGTCGCGGATGGATAGAGGCCCTGTCAAGCACAGGTCTCGGAGGTTAGACAGCCACGGTGCTTTGTGACTGAATCGAATCCTCGATGCGTGGAAGACGCGCAATTTCGGAGCGAAGCCCCTGAAAAGGAACATATCTCGAGGAAATCCAATGCCCGCTGGCGTTGTGAAAATGAACATCTGCAGAGCAGGCGCTGGACGCTGCAAAACTTCCCGAACGCGACGATCATAATTCCGCCATTCCTCAACGTCGTAGAACGTCATATCAAGGCAACGAGTGCGATACCAGTGGTCTTCGAGGAAGGTCACCATGATCTCGATAGCGGGACCCGAATCGTCAGAGGACGTGCGATTGGTGCGCCCCATCACGGAAAGCAACGACTCGCCTGTCCTACGCATAATTTCGCTCCGCCATTCCTGGTCATGCCCTAGCCAGTCAAGGTCGATCACGTCTCCCCATAAAGACGGTGAGTTGAGTATGAGCTGCCGCCATTTAGAACAGACATGGGAACAGTCGAGAAGAGTAAATAGTGGTATTGCTTCTTCTTCCGTTTGGTGCATCATATCGGTATTGATCCAAAAAAGGTGCCACAGAACGTCGTTTGGAAGTGTGTGGACAGGTGGGATAGATGGTGACGCAATCATAGCAGATATCTTGTGTTTCTGAGAAACAAGAAAGATCAGGGCGGGGAAAAAAGTGACTAGTTATTAACGCACATGACAACACGGTCAGAATCAAGGTTGCAGAGTCGACGAATCGACCAGACGTGGTGCAGTGGATTCAACCAAATATTACTAGCCCAGTATTACTATGCCGAGGAAGCATGTACACGGCTCCAAACTTTGGACCTTGCCTCGACTCTCGCCTTCCGAGACAACAGAGTCCTATGACCGATCCGCTTATCGCTCGCCACCTAATTTAGCAGCTCGAATACACTGCTACATCTCTTGTAATGCATCAGGCAGTCCAGAAACGTTCTGAACTGAAAGGCAGATTTCGTCGATTTTCCGAAGTTCGGGGAAAAGTCTGGGCCTGTATTCTGCTGATTATATCCCACAGAATCAGGAAGGGGGCACTATATTAGCGCCCATATAATGCCAAAGGATTTACGCGAGACTGAGTGATTGTCATCTCGCAAAAGGAAAGCGAATGTTCGTACATGGCGGTAGAGGAGGAAAAGCTACGATATGACGTATTAGGGCGCGACTGTGACAGGTGTGACTTCGGCCCGGACCTCGACCCAGATGCAACTGCTCCCACCTTTGCTCTCTCCTGCACTCCTTGTCGAGATGCGTTTCGTCCACCTCACTGTAGTCTTCTTCGGTATAACCACAAGTTCCATAGCAGCTCTCGTTCAGCAGGAGCCCATTATAGATGCGGATTCTCTAGTTCGTAATGGTCAAGGCTGGGACTGGAAAGATTGCGGTCAGCGTTGACGTTGATACCTTATCTCGCGATACCTAATGACATTGTCTTGTCCTGTCTGTAGGCCAGGACACTGACGCCGTTAGAATTCAGTCTATTGATATCTCGCCGGACCCTCCAAAGCCTGGAAAGGACTTAACTGTCACTGTGACTGGTATCGCAAAAGAGCGAATCGAAGTTTGCTGGCTTTTCGAGTAAATGTCACTTCAGTGTCTGACTTTCTTATTTCAGGAGGGTGCTTATGTGGATGTTACGGTGAAACTTGGCCTTGTAAAGATCTTGTCGAAGGAGTTCGACGTGTGTGAGGAAGCGTATGTACCTCAATCTTGTCTGTAAACTCTGCTCAGCCTCATGACCCCCGATCTCTAGCCAAAATGCCAATGCATCCATTCAATGCCCGGTCGAGGAAGGCACTTATACCGTCAAGCAGACTGTTGAACTCCCCAAAGAGATACCCCCAGGCAAGTACTCGCTAGAAAATCACTACTATCAATAATCCGCTAATTGACAACACTTTATTTCCAGCCAAAATAAAGGTCTTGGTCGACGGATATACTGTGGATGAAGAGGATATGCTGTGCCTCGAGTTGACGGTAGATTTCACGAAAGGACGTTTCCCTCGTCTTTGGTAACGGCGTCCACGTCTCTACGATGACTTGCTTCTTTTATCTGTCTTTTCGGCTGGTAAGGCTTGACATTTACGACCTTTAACGATTTCTGTATTATAGCTATGTAATTTCTGGATAGGCATCTCGATGCAAGCCATATAATGGACAGTCTACACTTTCTCGTTGGTTGCATAGCTCTCTCTAGCTCAAATGGCCAAATTTGCAGAGCTCAGTTCATTGACACAAAGTTGAAGGGCTCAATTATACCCTACAGGCAAACTTGAACAACGGGAGAAAAAAAAAGGAAAACAACAGGAACAAGAAGATCTACCAAGAGCATCTATGATGATCTCAGCCATCATCGCGCTCTCCCAAATCCGCCCGCTCACCAGCCTGCAGTACCACAATTCCCAAACCCACCCCAGAAACTATGAAAGCAGTGGCAACATTGCCCAGGGTATGCCTCACCTCCGATCCGACCTGTTGGTGCTCGACCGCCAGATCCTTCAGCTCCTCTTCAACATTCTCCAACGTCGTCTGCCTCGACCGCCCTGTGACGACAACCAGCTTGCTCTCCCCTACTTCTCCTCGTCTCTGTGGGGAGGAAGAGTCATCAGAGAAAGCTGCTTCGCTTGCTGCCTGGATTGCTGCGTGTAGTGGAGTCGGGGTTGATATGGTTCTGAAGGTGATTTGTGGATGTGAAGAAAAGTGGGAAGGTGACGTTGTGGTAGTTTCTTCCTCTAGCTTGCCGCCTGGACGGTGGTCGACCCCCGGAGTAGAAGCATATCGAGTCCAAATGGCATCATCGGCTACTTGAGTCTGAAGAACCTCGGACTTTTGAAGGCCACGGATGTGCGTAGCATCTGAAGAAGTGGGCAATTTCTGGTCAAAGAGAAGCTCTTATCAGTCCCTTATTCGTCTACCAATTAACATGGCGAAGACGTACGGAGTCATGAGAATGAGCAGTTATATCCTCTAACCTCGCCCCTTCAAGACCATTTTTCTTCAAATGGGCTGGTTGTGGAGTTGCAATGGAAACATCCTGCGCAAAAACTACCTCAGTTGTCTTTGTAATCCTCACGACCGTCGCCCTTATCCTAGGATTCGTACAAATATGCACAACGAACTCCAGCGCAAGGCGATCATCGGCTCCGCCAAAGAACGGCAAAAACATATGTTGCATCGTTCCCACCTCCGGACTCTCCTCACCCAGACCAGCAGCGGCGCCGAGGAAGGAAAAAGGCGAAGACGAATCAGACGAACGTTGGTCGACGAAAAGGGCCACATCTGTCCTTACTCGGGCGAAAACTTCTCGGACAAATTGAGTATGGACGATGGAGACTGAATTACTCGTGCACTCGCCGGAGCTGGTGGTGGAACTCCCGAAATGACCATGGACCGCTGGATACTTAGAGTTGGACGACCTCGGAAATGTATCCAACGGAGTCTTTGATCCAACGTCGCCTGAGGGAAAGATTGCAGCGGGAGCAGGCGGACCATCCGGCACAACTGCAGAGGGGGTTTGGGCAGTAGAGCCTTGCTGTGGCTGATAGCACTCTGCAGTCGGATCCTTGAAGGCGTCGGGCACGGGCGGCAACCATGAGATGAGGATCATGTCTGAACCAAAGTTCCGTGCATGCTCCACCACGCGCCGCGCCTGTTCTTCATATCTAACAACAGAGAGGGTGGGTGTGACTTTCATCCCGTTCAGCTGGCCGAACATATGGAAGATAGAAAGCAGAGGATCGGTAAGGAGGAGAGAGTTCGGTACAGATCCTTTCATCACGTCGGAGACACGATCAGAGAGTTCGATGAGTCGCAGGGCATTCGCATTAATGGATCGAGCAACTGAGCCTTCTCCGTCAATTGATAGTTTATCCGTCTTTTGATAAGGAGGCGGCGGGGGTTGAAGGAGTTGCGTGAGAGCCATTATACCCGGCAAATGCTCTAATCTATCAAGAACGACTGTGAAGCGCAGTTTGCATGCCCCTTTTTGGGCAGAGATCATGCTTTGAAGTCTCTTCTCATCATCGAGAGGGTGTTCGAAATCGAAACCCGTAGCGGCGATGCGGTGGCGTAGGTGAGGAGGATACAGCCACGTCACAAGAGGTGTGGTCATAAACGTCAGTACCAGAGCTTCAAGGACGAACATAGAGAAGACGCGCTGCCATCGACAGAAATCGGATATCAGACTCCATTTGCGAGATCAAGTGATTAAGGAGCATACCCGAGATAAGATCCCAGCAGAAAGGCCGACATTAAGGACAATGAGCTCAATCAAACTAAGAAAATATGCATCAGTACAGCTCGACAGGTTTGAAACGGG
Organism: Gymnopilus dilepis; assembly: GCA_002938385.1. Taxonomy (NCBI): domain Eukaryota; kingdom Fungi; phylum Basidiomycota; class Agaricomycetes; order Agaricales; family Galerinaceae; genus Gymnopilus; species Gymnopilus dilepis. The sequence continues at coordinate 13,961 of NHYE01001226.1, read as the reverse complement.
GCACTGACCCCTTACAGCTCATCAAGGACCCGATCGTGCTTGACTCGCGCCAATTGAAACCGGCAACGAAATGGGCAGCAACGGTACAACCACCAAACTTGCCAACGAAGGCGGCGATTATAATAGCAATAGTGTAGCCCCAAGTGATACCTATGGGTAAGTACACCTCCTGTGAGTAACCAATGTCGAGACAAGGAAAAGAGTTAAGAACCGTTATTGAGTAGACCCAAGTCCGTAGAGAGTCCAGAAAGAGTAAAGTACTGTCCAAGGCGTGAGTTTGACTTGGTACGGGAAAAGAAGACAAAGGGACACACAAGCGGGAGGAAAACGATGGATACCAAATCTTCTAGCTTCTCCGTCATTGTGATGGTAAGACCACCCTCCCTAGGAACAATAACTCCAGCAACAAAAGCACCTGCAGCCGAGAAAATACGGATAGGTTAGAGAAGACGTATTAGTGATGGTCAAGGACGTCACAATCTCACCAAAGATGGCATGAACACCAATAACGTCGGTGAAGAAGGCAGACCCGAATAGAATAAGCATCGTAACCGTCATGAACAAGACAGAAGGACCGTTCTGAGCTGTATATGTAATGGATGCAGACATCAGATTAGAGCTATCACAATATGGACGAACCCAACAAGACGCACTTGACCCAGTTACCCTGGCAAGCCTGGCAAGAGCCATCTTGACGGGGAAGAGAAGGAAGAGAGTCCAACCGAGACACGTCAGGAGGATATAAAGTGCCGTGAGACCTGCCCCGCCATTAACGAGAGCGACACTCAGCGCCAGCAAAATCCATCCCACTGCACACAAGTAAATGTAAGCACAAAGAACTCAAGTAAACGAGCCATTTCTCACCGATGTCGTTTCCAACTCCGGCAGATAGGACAACAATCCCAACAGTTGTATCCAACAGCTTAAGCTCTGTCAAGATTCTACACAGGACGGGGAAAGCCGTTATAGAATAAGCCACGGCGGCAAAGAGCATGAAGTAAGTAAATTTGATATCAGGATCGATGAACCTCTTGTAAATTGCACTTGAGAGACCCGCCCCGACGCCAAATGGAACAACCATGCCTGCAATGGCGACAATGGCAGAGAGACGAGCATTACGCTTGATAACTCCTGTGTCGATCTCGAGCCCAACGAGGAAGAGAAAGAAACATAATCCTATGTTGGCAACGAGGGAGAGATAAGGGCGTGATTCCTCTGGAAAGATATGTTTAGTGAAGCCAGGTATGCGACCAAAAGCTGTTGGGCCTGTAGGAAGAGATGATGAATAAGAAGAGCAGAAAGCCTCCAAGAGGAAGGTAGTAAAACTTGAAACTCACCGAGTATTATCCCACCCAAAACCTCTGCGATAACTTTGGGCTGCCGAACTTTCCTGAGGCAATGAGAAAGCAAGCTAGACGTACACACTATAATGCCTAGAACGAGAACGAAGGAAGATATTGCAGTAATGAATAAATACGACAGTCTGTTCGATCTAGGTCCCACATACCAACTTGAATTATCCACAGACGCAAAGGATCAGCAGTATTGAACGCAGTAGGATCCTTGCCACTCAGCAACCCGCCCTAGATTTTGTGAGGGGCTCATTCAGCGTCAACGCATGTAGGCAAGAGGATGAAGACGCACCTGTTCCGGCGCCGTTGCACTTTTCGCAAAAAGACTGATGAGCTGACTCGAGAACTCCGGCATAGGACATACGATCGTCTTGTTGTGAACAAGGTTGTAAAGTAGTCCTCGTCGTTTTGAGCGAAAATACGAGGTGGGTGTTGAACATTACGAGGAATTTGGAAGCACCCCGCCAGGAGAGGTGATGATGCAATGTAAGCCGGTCTTGGGGCGACGTCACCCGTGCTTACGGTGATTATCGAAATTGAACACGAGGACAATTGTTTAAGACAATCTATTTTGCAAGCTTTCCCGCCAAAATGGAAAGGTTCGAGGACATAAAAGGCCAACGACTTGCAAGAATGCTTCGAAATAGGGGGTTCTTCCGCTTCCAATGCCTGAGAGGGTCAAACTGGGTCAAAGAAGAGGTTCTTCATTTTTCTTTGGCGCGTCAGACCGCTGGAAACCTTAGCCGGTGAGGTAGTCTATCAAGATTTTGCCAAAGGAAGACAAAAGAAACTCCGAGGACTGTCCTAGTCCAAGTTCCTGGCGTTGAGTACAGTCGTCTGGCTTGGCATTGAGCGAATATATGACGTATTCAGCCGGTGAAATCTAGCAAGCGATAAGAACGAGCAGGGGCAAATTCAGCCACGTCCCAACCAAAGCACTAGGCAAATATCGGCCGCGAGAAGGGAGCATAACATTTAACGGAAGCAATTGCAGGGCAAACTTGAACCATACCTGCTTGATACCTGCACGCTCAAAAACCATTGTTGGGAAGTTGACGAGTTGGACGACTGTTCGGACGGCTCTGGTCTAACAGAAGGCTTATAACACGGAATTCAATCTCTAGGAAGTCATAAAAAGTGAGTATAATGACCCAAGAATAAGCAGGCGACGAAGTTGTGGACGCCTAACATTGGCAGACGTGGAGAAGGATATTGGGGTGGCTGTGCAAAAAATCTTTGTCGTTGACGAGTTGAAACTGGATAAGAGTCCATGCACTCATCCAGCCCTGCTTTACGGCCAAACGACACCCACTTCTTCGCTTAGATGGCTTTCCTATGATATGCACTGAAGCCCTTGGCAAATTCCAATATCTTCGTCAATATGACGCAGATGTGGATATCTCTGAATTCGAACGGGTGCGACAATGTGGCTATACTACTACAGTCCGGGAGGAAATCCATAGAGACAATGGCAAGGGAGGGTGCGAGAATGTTTCGAAAGCGTCACGGTATGGTCAAAACCTACATGTGCTACCTTCTACAATCGTCTGTGCGCAGTGACATGGACACCGTTACAGCTGCACCGACTTCTCTTTTCATTATTCAAACGCAACGTATATGGCACATGCTCTCGCCAACTCGTGAGCATGACCATGGACCTTCTGTTTACGTTGCGTCAACCTTCCCTGTCCGATGCAAATCATAGGCGTGTTCTTGGCACTCGGTCTGCTTGTAAAACTCTTGGATATGTTGGCTAGGAGTTCTGGATGCCACAGCGGACCTCAACATCATGCTGCGTCTCTGCTATACTCTATTCGCTACCATCGAGGGCTGAAGACTCCATTCCCTGTCGTAAGCCAGCCTCTCTGCTGCAAAAACATCTCTTTCGGTTGGTTGATTTGTCGCTGCGCATGTTCGTTTTTTAGAATACTAAAATTTTCCATGTGGCAGGTAACATCGTGGCTCTTGTACATTTATCCATACCAATGCGTATTAGCAGTTTCCGATCACAAGTGGCATCCCAATCTTCGCGAAATAATTGGGCGGGCTCGTAAAACTTTTGGACTCGGTTCAAACCTTGACAACTTCACATATAGTCGTAGACGTTCATTTCCTCCTCAATGAATGATGCCTGGCACCATCCTTATCGGATTCAATGCAGGGGTCGGTGTTTCTTGTTAGCTGACTTTATGATTGGATCGCTTATCCTCCATTTTAGTTGACTCCTTTCTCAACCTTTGCTTGAGTTGAGGCCTTGTCACGTCTTTCAAGACCTGGCTGTCATGATATAGGACCAGAAACGACATCACGGGAGCTTCAACTCTTCTACTCAGAGGAGCAGTCCAGCAGGTTTTATACAAATGCATCTAGTATGTGCCACTTTCTTATCATGTGGGTTGTTGACACAATCCCTGGCTTAATTGACAGTCTCAATCATGACTGCCCTCACAGCTGGCAGGCAGCGTGAGTCTGTCGTTGTCAGTTCTGTCCAAAGTTCAAGTATTCCCATTTGCTCTGGTCAAGTCGCACTATGGTATCCAGCTTTGTGGGCAGCCTGCTGCCAGTGAAGCGCAGGCTTGAGTCCCATATCGCCTTTCTTAAATTCTTTTCGTCCAGCTTTGCTCGGCTCAACGGTCGTATATTAATGCATGGCCTCATGTCTAATTTCGTGGATCGGCCACTCGTTTGTCGGGTTGATTCTGAGGGATGGTAGGTGGTGTCAATCATCTGGAAATTTGTGAACGCCGACTGCACTGGCGAGGTTATGTTCGGATCCGACTGTGACGGACATGTCACGAAGTCTTTCTTTCTCTTTCGGCAACTCAATCGTCGATAAGGATGAGGACACTATGAGGACACTATGAGGACCCAAGACAAGATGAAGACCGAAAGCAGGCTTCAATGAATATCTACGCCTTATCTACTCAGGTGATGTAATAATAACAGTCTCAATGCGGTTACTCTACGGCGCTAAAGAGATGGTACTTGATAGACGCACACCTAACTCTGCACACCATACCACAAATAGGTACCCGGTAAGCACGACATTCACACGGAGTGGCGCTTTCTCAAAATTTCAAGCCATCTCATGTCTTCTGTCCTTGTTCTCTGAATATCTTTTATGCATCCATGTCAAGAGTTGGAGCTTGGAGGGTCCCACGTTTTATTTTCGGTAGCAGGTAAGTGAGGGCCAGGAAGATAGGCAAAACCGTATCCCGGGTCTCGCAGGTCCTGTGGCAGTACGACACCATATATGAGATATATTCCAAATGACGGATTGTCGACTTCTGCAGGTTGAAGTTGGCGAGAGGTAAGGAAGCGAAATATGTAATTGCCAACTTCCGGGAGTATGACTTCTTCAGAGTGCTGACCCATCGATACCAGGCTTCTGAGCGTTTATTTGCTCATACAGTGTAGTATCGGAATGGAACTCTGGCGCTTGCTTCTCGCACTACTCTGGCTTGATAATTATTAGAACGAGGCGCATGATGTTAACTTTGCATCCGGCATTACACCCGGATCCGTCGCTAAATAGTTTGCCGGTACAGATGAATCGACGAGGGCCTCTCTGGTTTGGTTACTGTATCTTGATCCGTTCATCACCCGGGCGCCACCGGCTTCATTTCCGACGTATTCTTCAGCATCAGCATGTGCATCGCTCTATCTGACCTCCGTTCGTCCTACTTCGGGTGCCTTCCAGGCAAATGTGAATTCCTGACTTTGATACGCAGAGGTTGAGGTCGAAAGGATGACTTCGAGAAGTGTGATGCATATTTTCTCTCTCAATCTTACAAACGATGGATAACTAATCCAATAACTTCGAAACGAAGGTATATAAAGGCCATCCTTAATTGCAAGCCTCAAAGCTAAGACACAACTCATAAACATCTCAAAGGACCATGGTCGGGACAACACATTCTTCCGCTCTCATACCTCGCGCAGCATCCGCATTCTCACCACGGCTAGAATCTCTAACTAGCCTCCACAGAACAGAATACTCCCCAAAGATTTTTGTCGAGATTGTCTCCAACTACATGTCCAAACTGAATTACTCTCCACGGTCCATGAATGCCGACCAAATCATGAAGACGCATACATATCAAACTTTGCTGTCAGATTTAGCCGTCTATGATATTCGCGGCAAATGGTTTGAAGCAACGTGTCTCACAGCAGCGACGCTAGTAGAGGTAAGAGATACATACTAAATGTAGGCAATCGCGGTGATTGACAATATTTTTGAACAGCTCCCCTATCCAAACCATCCTCCAGATGTCAAGATTCAAATGGCAAAGTTTAACTGGTATGCCCCTTCTCCGAATGCTTCGGCCATGCTCAGCGATACATTAGGTACTTGCTCTATGTCGACGATATGGGCAACAAGATACAACCGGACCTGCAAATGTTCCAACAGACATTCTTTACGAATCAGAAACCAGAGAATAAGGTCCTGGGAGGTTTCGTGAATAATCTTGCCGACATGTATCGCTTTTGGGACCCCATTGCCGCAAATTGTATCTCTGCCTCGGGCGTTGAATTCGTCACTGGACTACTCATAGAAGAAGAACCCAGAATACAGAGCATGAAAATATCAGACGGGGCGACGTCTTGGCCTAATTTCCTGCGTGTCAAGACAGGGGGAGCTGCTGCGTTTGCTTTCTTCTTATTCCCAAAATCCATGTTCCCAGATATATCATCGTACATACAAGTTGTCGACGATGTAGCTTATATCACGAATCACGCAAATGATCTCTTATCGTGAGTCTTCATATCTTTCCCCCACAACCGTAGCTAACAAGGCTTTTTAGTTATTATAAAGAGGCCCTTGCAGGAGAGATGAATAACTACGTTCATGCCAGAGCTCACGCGACCAAGAAGGATATTCCGGAAGCCCTACGTGATATCGCGGATGGCCTCTTGGCGGCGCATACCAGAATATCAGAAGTACTCAAGGGCACTGCTGGTGCAACGACTTACAATGACTTTATGTTTGGACTCCTGTGAGCTTATAATCTGCCTCCTGATCCAGGTCCTTGCTAAAACTAAACATTGATTTCTTAGGGACTTCCACTTCATGATGAAACGCTATCGCCTTGGGGAACTTGCTTTCTAGAAATATCCGGCTATCATACTATTAGTAGGGTAGTCATCAAGAAGATATGTATCAAGTAAATTATTGTGGCCATCCATGAATCCAGTGATCGTTTTTCCCAAGAGGCTTCATACGACAGTAAGGCAGGAAAAGATCGGGAAAAGATATCCAAGTGTATCTTTTTGTTGATGGCCATGAAAAATCGACGGTGAGACACAGGCTGCATTCAGAATGGGACAGATTGCCAGTGAATTCCAAGAGCGCCAGGTCTCGACTAGACTTCTTCACAAACTGCCTCTCAGTTCGGACCCTTTTGACCTGACTCAGTACTTGCTCGCAATAGAAAATAAACCTATAAGATCGCCTTGAAGGGAAACGGCTTTCGTCTGGAGAGAGTAGTATGCATATTGAAGGTATATCGACTTGAGTTCAGAGAGTAAGAATAATACTTGGCTCTTGAGTGAGGGCTGTAATATACGTCAGTCCTTTCGTTTCCGACAGGTGTTTGCCGTTTCGGGGATTTTCTATACATCGCGATCAGCCATGAGGTCATTGTTTGCGGTACCACCGAGCGCCGCATCGTCCTCGAACGGGGTTCAATAATAATGAAACATTTATCGAGAATCAGATTTTACACCCTTCCTTTGTCCTCGGCTTCACCCACGTTGTGTCTTCCATCTGAGAGGAACTCCTCCCTGAGCAGCTGAAAAGGACAAAAGAGGGCATTTGAACTGCCGGAGCTACCGGCCCTACGAGGATGGCCCGATCAATGACCAAATTGGTCCCACGCGACTGCTCAAGCGGAATGACCTCAGCTCTGTCGTCGTCCTGCTCTTCCTCATTCCTCACCGTTCTTCGCGTTCAGGGCTGAATGGCGTCCGGTATGTATCTCATTCTTCAATTATTACAGAAGGAGGTGAACTAACGCACTTGATCTGCACAGGGAGCACCGTTCCGCCTTCGAGTGTGAACTTTCCGATAACAGAGACCTCTCCTCAGAAACATGTACAAAAACCAGGCTCACCGCTCAAGCCACCGCATCTGCCATTCAGGCGAATATCCCTTCCCACAGCGCCCTCGCTGATGCACCGCGTTTCTGTGGTCAGCGTGTCGTCGTTTGACTCGTTTCCAGAGGACGAGGCGGGATCGCCACAGCAACCGAGCACTTCGCACCAAAACATGCGTGGCACTTCACCTGTGAAGAGTGCCAAGGTGGGCTCCGGACGACCGATTTCGACGGCCGAGTCTCCCAGACGAAGGACGAGAGCGCGTCGTGAATCCAGCGTGAAGCCTGGCCCTCTTGAGGATAGGCTTGCGCCGAAAAGGCGGAAGGTGGTCGATGAATTTTACGAAACGGAAAAAGCCTACGTGGATGGACTGGAGCTGATATATTCTGTAAGTTTTGGCTTCTTTATCTCTTGGTGTATTTTGAGCGTGTAGACTGATGGCGTTGTTGATAGCATTTCCTTGCACCTATCATTGCATCGCTGGATACATCCGAGCCTCTACTGGACCGTTCAGCCTTGACAGCTATATTCTCGAACTTCATTGACATATGGAATCTACATCGCTCGTTCTTGGCAGCTCTCACCTCCCTCCTCGAGTCGACATCTAATGCCCAAGACCCCTCCACCTTGTCCTCCCTAACAAAGTCCTCTGCGGAGCGAAATTCAAATATCAATTCCAATGCCAAGCTATCACCACCGCCCAACCTATCTCCCCTCCTCCTAGCTCACTTCCCCTACCTCTCGCTCTACACGCCCTTCATCACCTCTTTCCCTTCTACCATCTCCTCCCTCAACGCGCTGATTACCCCTCCAACGGCACTCAGACCGAATGCGCAATACAACCAGCATTTTGCCTCGTTCATATCCATACAAGAGAGCGATCCTGCTTGCCGAAAGCTCAAGCTCAGGGACTGGTTGCTGACGATCGTGCAGCGATGTCCGAGATATTTGTTATTACTCAAAGATCTCATCGGTTGCACAAGTAAAGAAGATCCGGAGTATGGGCAGTTGACGGCTGTTCATACGCTTGTGTCAAAGAGTAAGTATGGTTTGGATGTCTCCTAGATTTCATGGTTGACAGACTCTTTTTTCAGTCACTTCATCCCTAAACACATCCCTCCACACGCACAGTCAAACGCTCGCCCTCCTTGCTATCCAAAAGTCTACCCCCAACCTGCCCTTCCAGCTCATCTCCCCAGGCCGAACTTTCCTCAAACGTGGCACGCTGCTTCAGTCACGAAAACGCAGCCCCGAGCCCGTCGAGCGCGAGTTCCTGCTCTTCTCTGACTGTCTCATCTGGCTGGCAAGCAGCGATTCAGACCAGGCTAAAATGTCTGCTTGGGATTGGGCTTGGAGCGGCTCTGGCTCAGGGGCTAGTGGGAGTGGCCTCAGTCAGAGTACAAGCAGTACGCCTATCGCTGCTTCGAACGTGAAGGCGAACATTAGGCACTCGGCTGCGTTACCTCCGCCTTCTGCTTATGCAAAGATGGAAAGGCCACCCATGGCCCGATCTAGGAGTAAGAGCGAGGCGGAGCTCTCGAGTTTGAAGATGGAAAACAGCAATAGCAATTCTAGCAGCACCTCTTCCTCTGATTCTTCGACGAACCCTTCGACGTCATCTGCTGGTTCCGGGTCTGCGCTGTCCAAAGGCAATGGCACAGCGACCCCCGATTCGTCTGTACCCTCCACACCCATCTCCACGCCGCCTGTCACACCCAAAAGGCTGACTCGAATCCGTTCAAGCTTGTTGGCTCCCCTGATGGGGTCAAATTCGGCCTCTTCTGCATCTGCATCTGCCCAATCACTTGGACCTGCAACTGTACATAGCACCCCCACCACCCCACGCACACCCCCGCCTCCTCCAAGCATGCCCAAAAGACCCAAGAGGCACCCCTCTAGCGACGATAAAGACGCGAGGTGGGTGTTCAAAGGCCGGGTGGAGCTGGTGGATGTGCAGGTTGTGGTTGGGGCGGGGCATGGGGCGTTGTTGGAAGAGGAGGGCGATGAGAGGTGGGCTTTTGAGGTTCTGAGTCCAGATGGGAGTTTCGTGCTTTATGCTTGTGGGTATCTTCTTCCTTTCAATCTTTAACGCGATGAGCGTGTTGTTGATCACTTTTCTTTTCTTTTCATCGCAGCTTCAGAACAAGAACGGGATGAATGGACCTCAGAAATTCGCTCTGCCAAGGCACAACTCCTGACAACGCTCAACATCACTCATCCCAACTCGACTCTCACCTCCTCCGCCTCTACACAACACGTCCGCAAGGTCCTGCAAGCGCTGCCTTACCCGCCCTCAGATGAGCGTCTGGCCACTGTCAGAGCCAGCGCGAGTCTGGATGTGCTACCTCTAAGTGAAGCGCCGTCAGCCTTCAAATACAAAAGCAAGAAGGAGAAAGCGAAAGACAAAGAAAAGGAGAAAGGAAAAGATAAATCAAAACGCGGGTCTTCTGTCCCTGCTGAACGGAGAAGAAAGGTCGAGCACTGGGTCCCGGCGATATGGATCCCTGACGGGAAGACCTCGTCGTGCATGCGTTGCGGGAGAATGTTTGGATGGCGGAGGAGGAGGCATCACTGTCGGCTTTGTGGGAGGTGTGTTTGCGCGGGGTGTTCTGGAAGGGTGAGTTGCTTCTCCAATACTTGATTTCTGTTTCCTTTCTTCTCCTGCATGGGATACTCGGTGCTGATTCCGCTGTTTTTGTCTAGACTTTCTTCATCTCGGACGGTACCAAATCAGACGCGTCAAGCAAGCCTGCCAGAGCATGCGACGCGTGCTACGAGACTGTCTTCCCAGTCGTCGACTCCCCTGAAGACCAGGAAGATCAAACACCTGAGGATGACCACGCTACGTACGTCCCGTCGAAGGACACCATCTCGTCGCTCGCACGGCTGCCTTCGCTGCTGTCCATGCCTGCGTTGCCTGTTTATGGTAGTAGCAGTGGCAGTGGGGACAAGGAGAAGGGTCCGCTGGGACCACAGGCGTTGATGGCGATTGATCTGGATGTGAGTGTCGGGGGTGGGTCGAAGGCCGATGACGTATTTATCGAGGAAGAGGAGGATGCGGAAGATATGGGAGATGAGAACGACAAGAGGGCGAGGATGATCTCGAGAGTCAAGAGTCATCAGAGGCTGAGAAGCTATCAGCAGATCTTGGAAGATTTTCAAGCCCAACAGAGGCAAGAGCGGGCGCAGCAACAGCAACGGGAAGCCGAAGAGGAGCACGATCACGACCATGACGAAGATGGCGAGGAAGAAGACGACGCCGCTGATGATGATGAACACTCCGAAGTGCACTCCCTGGCTTCGCCCTCTCTGTACCCATACTCCCATAGGAGACAGAGGCCCGTTCGAAGGGAGGACACCGCCAGGCGGAGCAAACGGTTCTCCCTCCCCGCCGTTGCATTACACGCGACGAGCGTCACTGCCCGCACGAGCGTCGTCGAGTCTGGTGGATCGGGGTACGAGTCACCCACTTCGGCGACGAGGTCGAGGGAGAGCTCGAGCGACATTCCGTCTCCGCTTGGATTCTGCCAGGGAAGGTCCAGAAGGTTTTCCTTGGTTTTGGCGGGGAGGAATAGTCATTATTATGCGGATGAAGATTTTGGTGGCGGTGGTGCTGCCGGAGGAGCGGATCTGGCGAAGGGGGTGGCTGCAGCCAAGTTGAGTGAATTGTTGGGAAGGAAGGTTGGGCCTGGTGGTGGTCAGGCCTAAGGTGGAGAAATACGATTCTAATGGCGATGTTTCGTAAGTTTCGGTGTTTCGTTGGTTCTTTTTTGCCTCCCCATCTAAATCTCTGTCTTCAAAAATGCCCTACACTCTTCCTCTAATTGACGATCTGAATTCGACGATCCTCGTCCTCACTTTTTTGATTCATGCTCTTTCAATTTCTGATACAAAGGATATCTATTCTCCCTCCCTTTGTTCATACGCCTTCCTGCATACTTGAAACGGACTTTGGTGGACGGTTTTTGTACAACTAGCTGGAAAATACACAGGATTTCAACGAGGAACAAGCCGCTTGTTTTCTGACATCAAGCCGCCAACCACTGCACCCTTGCTGCACCAGGCCGTAAGTTTGTCAGGCAAATGTGTAAAATCATCATGAAAATATACAAGGGAAATGATTTCGATTGTTTGACCACCGAGGAGTCAAAATGTTAGAAAAGAAACGGTCTGTCCTTGGTCATCGAGATCAGGCATTATCGCATTCAACCGAGGGTGCCAACAACCCATAGCCCGAGCGTCTTGACCATATATGCTGCATCATACTCGCTCTGAGAAGCATGGGGCTATCTAGATCTACGAGTAAGTATTAAGCCCAACAACCATATTGTGCTTTCGCCTGCTCATCGAGATCAGGCAATAGTGCACTCGTGCAAGGGCGCCAAGACCCCTCACCATCTTTACTCCAGCTCATCCCAGGGTATTGAGCAAATTCGATCTGCTCGAGGGATGTATAGAGCTTTCCCAGGTCACAGGCGGTGCGATGTAGCGCACGTCGTGTCATACATGTTCGGACAGGGTACTCTCTTACCGTGACCATTCGACCATGAATATTCAACACGCGTTTGGTGACACTGTCTCGAATCTTCAACGATTTCAGATGAGCGGGGAGTGGCAGTAGTCCCAGGCTTAACCTTTCCACCAGTCCCTGCGAAGAGAAGGGGAGTTGTAAAAACCTACTCGCCGAAAGTTGTTCGCATGAACTCACCTTGAAAGATTCGACCGAGCTTAATGGAACATTTTCTGCGTCCATTTCAATCATGGGAGCTGGACCAGCCTGGTCAGCATTTTCTTTTTCCCAAGAAACGCATGCCTCGTCGTCTAAACCCAGGATCAGACGCTCAAGATTAGGAAATTCCCTTGCGATTCTGGGAAACAGCCCCAGTCGAGGAGGCAAGATAGGGAGCCCCAGAATACGGACACTTGAGCTCCGCGAAATACTGTCCAGGATCCGGTTTCCCTTCTCCCAATCGAGACCTATCCAGGGCGGCGAGTCTACCAAGTCTAGAAAGCGCACTGGCGAGTTTGGAACGAGGAGGGGCACCAGTTCAGGCGGTCCTTCGTATTCAAGAAGGTGGAGCAGTCCGGCGGCTGGACACATGGTCGTCAGTGTGTCAAGGACGTCAACTGGGATCCAGCTATCTTTTGCGGCATCCGTCCTGAGACGTAGAATTTCCAGGTTAGGAGTAGTTCCGAGAAATCGGAACACGACAGGAAACTCTTCAAAATCGAAATCGTACAGTGACAGTCTTCGGAGTCGGTCAGAACATCCTTGGTCAGCAAAGTGTGTAAGGATATTTGATAGCTCAGAGGGCATAGCAATGCCAAGGGACGCCAAGCGCTGATTAGAGAATAGCTGAAGAGGAGAAAGGTTGCGCTCCTCCTCAAGCTTCCGACTATTGAACCAGAGGTCCTTTGCGACAATTTGCTTGTCAAGAGGAGCAGCACGGTAGATAAGGCGACCTCCGTCAATGTCTAGGCTACAAAGAGACGACAGACCAGCAATGGCGGCAACGAGTTCTTCCTCTATGTCCATTACTTCTAGCGTCAGCCTGCGCAACACCGTAAACTTAGGCAAGGCTTTGGCCAAGGAAATGACTGCCGCCTCGTAGACTTTCTTCTCTTGCTCAGACAGTGATATGCCAACTGGCCCATTCATACCACAGAATCTGTAGTCCTGCATCCATTTCAGAGCCGCGGGTGGAGGTGTCGTGAACTGGGTGATTTTTTCGCAGAATGTGGGCTTGACCAAAGTGACTGCTTCTGTATTATTGCCATCATGAGCCTCCTTCGCGTAGCGCCCGGGGATGTGCACGACAGAGCGAAACAGCCTTTTTTGAAAGATGTCGCGGAAGCGTTTGCATGCGAGACTAAGGTTGCTGTAGTCTGAGGCACAGAGAAACCAAGGGGAAAAGCGGGGGTATTCACAGAGCTCCTCCCACAATTCCGTAGGAATTTCAATGGAATAGTCTGGTTTGGGGGGCGATGAATGCACTGACGGAGAGCTGGGAAGATCGCCTGAGCTGAGGTGAAGTTGGTCGGCTGACATATTGGAATGGTCTCGAATTGCGACACCAAAAGCGATAGCAGTAGAAGTAGCGGATTTGAATTTTATGCGACAAAGCACTCGGGGGTTTATATACTTACTGGGATTGGGGTCGCCACTTGAGGAACAAGCATTGACCCCCTGCAAACAAAGAGTGCACAAAAAACCCGCTGTACACAATAGACTGGGCACACTTTTGTGTATGGCGAGTTACCTCATTAGAGACGAGGCAACCTTCAATGAGCGCCTAGAAACGCGAATGGCTGAATTTGGTTATACCGACGTCCATTGTTCAAGAGCTTTCATCATGTGTACCCAAGATTGCACCAAGACACTGTGGGAAGGAAATACAGTGTGAGGTGCTGTTTAGCAGCAGTGCGTCGGACTGTGTGGAAGCAGTGCAGTGAACTGTGATGACAGCGGTGTAATTAACCGTTGAAGTGGGAAGTTTTTCCTACTAAAGTACA
>NHYE01001225.1:0-16758 GCA_002938385.1 Gymnopilus dilepis | reverse complement strand
AATTCCCCACTACGTAGATTAGACTTCTGACCCATAATCCAAAGAATACATTCTCTCCCAAGAACTCGAGCTTGTAAGCCTCGGAGAGCCACAATGCCTGCGTCGCAATCCAGACGCCGCCATAGAGCAGCATGTCCTTGCGTGATAGGGACAGCTGTGGGAGAAGGAGTGGCAAGAGGAGGAGATACCACAGGAAATACTGCTCGAGTGTCAGTTGAGAGCTACACGAATGAAACACGACTGATGTGGACTCACTTGCGACGTGCAGACCTTGTTGAACACGACGAACACAAATGTCTGCACAAACCACGTAAACACCAAATCCTCTTTCTTACGCCCAAATAGAAGCCCGGTGCCCAGTGCCAGCCCCATTTGTGGCACGAAGCTTGTCAAGGGCGAGCGAAGGATCTTTATCCAAGGTTTCAAGGAGGGATCGTCCGACCCAGACAGGAGGGAAGGATACGTCAGATAGGTCAAGTAAAAATACGGAGAAAAATTGTGTCGGTGATCCAACCTGTGGAGGTGGTACAAGTAGGATTCGTAGAGGAAGGGGTAGCCCCAGCTACAAAATCCAGAATCAATGACTCTGAATATAGAAGTCCAGAGGAGGCTTACATTGCATAGCACCCAATTCCGAGGAAGAGAAACGTCCCGGCACTGATTCCTGCAAAGCGTACCGTTTTCCCATTGACAATAGTCCTCAGATGACTTCTCCAGCCTTTACCATCCCGCCCAGCCTTTCCACCCACAACACCCAGACACCCAACTCCATATATAAGTGGATATATCTTCCAATGTGTGCTGAGCCCCAGGAGGACAGCAGCAACGCCCCAGCGAGCTTTCAGCGCCGCGTATAGCGTGAGCAGCACGAAGAGGGACAAGACCGACTCTGAAGAGCCTCGCGTCGAGATAGAGAAGACCATAGGGTTGAGGAGATGGATGGAACTGTATAGGGTAGCGGTTCTGTCTATCCCCTGTCCCTGCTTTTTTGCATACGAGTATTCTCTGGCATCGTCTTTGGTCTTTGAAGGAGAAGGAGTAGTTGCATCGCGCTTTTGGACGACATGGGGAAGAATCTCTGTCCGAAGAAGCTGGTAGATCAAGATCCCGTTAACGATGTCGCACAATGCAAAGATGTATTTCCCGAAGGAAGGGTGAAGCCAGCTATTGGGAGTGAGCAGGAGCGCCAGAAGCGGCGTGTATCTGTACGTCTCTCGCGTATAGGGGCTGGTCGAAAGCGGAGAGATATCAGCAACTTTTCTCCTCAATAAGTTTTCCAAGACAAGACGCACTCCCCGATCCTGAATACGCGTCCGAAGAGGGTGTTCAGCGGCTGCTGGGCATGGTTGACACTCCCCGGCCCAGGGTGGAGAAGGAACGACGCCGCGTCACTGAATACCCGGTAATCCACGTCCGTGTATTTCACGACCGAGTGAGCATCATGCCATTCACTGTATAGGATAAGAGCGATCCTGATTACAACTGAGAGTAGAAGGACATTGCGAAAAGAAGGCAGTGAAGAGAGTGAGAAAGACGGCATAGGCTCGTCTGGCGGGGTCCCCGCCCATCAAACATCTCTCATTTGACGCAGCAATTTTATTGCTCAAATGTTCAGAAATTAGGATGCATACCGTATCCATCCAACGGACATTAGGAAGGTAATTACGTGCATTGAGAAAAGAAAAAGCTACTACTCGAGCAAAACTATCCAGGACAAATCTACCAGTAAGGACAAGAAGGAAAAGCAAGTCGTCAGAAATATAAATGGGAAGGGGTTGCGCTAAACCGTTCTTAAAACGGGACATATGACAATATTTAAATCTGGAAAGGATATCAGAACACTGCAGTTTGAAATTAACTAAGTAGGGACTAACATATTGAGAGAGCCAGCGGAAACCTGAGCAGCAGCGAGGAGCTAAATGAGCAAGCGGCCAAGAAACAGAATGACTTTCTTACCTTCTCCGTAACCCTGCCTCTGGACGACTGAACACATGAAGATCTCAATGGGGCGAATGTCGGTAAGAGGGACTTTGCCCTAAAATAAAGAGGTGAGGAAGACTCAGAACAGGTTATCAAGGACCTATTGAAGGTTACCGCACCTTGCCAGTGGTCTGGTACAGTCCAAGGTGATGTCTTAACTCTTCCTCGCTGACAGCACCGGGAGCATCGATCTTGTTTCCGAGAATAAGGAAAGGAACCTTGGACAGTTCCTCAATGGACAAAAGAGCATCGAGCTCAGCCTTCGATTCAGAGAAGCGCTCAAAATCGGCGCTGTCGACGAGGAAGATGATACCGTCGACCTCGGGGAAGTAGTCGCGCCAGAGACGACGAGCTGGGCGGAGTAAAATGAGCGGGTTGTGCGGAGGAATGAATGTACGCCGACGTACCCTGTTGATGTCCGCCCAAGTCGTATGTCGTGAATTTCACATTTCCGATGGCCAACTCCTCCGAAGCTAAAAGGAGACGTGGCAGTTAGTTCTTCATTGTGTAACGTACTCTGAAAAGTGGCGTACTCGGGTGCAGCGTGGGTTGCAGCGTGGCAAGTCGGTCATTTTTGAGCATGTGCAGCAAGGTCTATAAACGACAGGGTGGGCGCAAGAACACCTCCAAATGTTATCGAACGTACAGTTTTGCCAGCATTATCGAGGCCAAGGAAGAGAATCTTAGCGTTCTTGTGCAACAGACCTAAATTATGCCGGAAATAACACGTCAGACAGAGGAATCCACCTAAGGAGGCGAAGAGCATACCAAGCTGAGCAAGGACGTCCCAGAACCAATTGATAATGAACATTGTCGTCGGTAGAGTACAGTGTCAAACTGGGAGACGAGTGGAAGGAGGCAAGTTCAAACTTAACTGACGCAAGAGCGATCGCAAGGCACTCAGCAGACGTGGAAGAGCTTCGGCGGACACACATCACAGGTCACACCGCATGTGATTTGAGTCACTGCGATGAGGTCATGGTCCATGGACCAGGCTCTGCTGCCAGAAGGTTCATCGAATATCGAGTACGCTACTAAGGCTGGACAATGCGCTACAGTACCTCGCACTTTCTCTCATACTTGATAGTGAGCAGAAACAAGGAATAGCCCCTCAGTTTGAATGGTGATCACTTAGTTCGGTCTCGACCAAGATCTGGGCTTTGCAATGGTCCCGTCCAAGGAGCCAGACGAGTTATGGGCAAGACTGCGGCAAATGGTACTCGATATAGGATGCGTTGTCGGCGTGCTGAATACTTCGTGACGGAGAAACAACCGTGGCAGAGCTAATCGTAGTGCGCAGTTGTCTCGAAGACTCGAAGACCCGCTCGAGATTGCTTGACGCGGGGCGTTAAGAATGAGCAAACGAGGTCCACTTGACATAGACGCATCTTCGTCTATGTTTTGTCCACAACCAGCGTGGCCTCATCGTGTTATACATACCAAGGGCCCCCAGGGTTATCCGTCAAAGCGTCTTCACGATCACCACCGCTTGTGCCTGGGCACGGTCTGGAGGAAGTACAGATCGTTCCACGTCCACGGATGCTTCTGAAACTCAACGGTAGGGTTCCTTTACCTAAAGGAACAGAGATCCTCCACAGCACATACTGTCCCCCGGATCTGTCGAATTGATTCTGATAGCCAGAAACGCATTGAGAAATACTCAGACGGTCAGACAACAGATAACGACGTACTAGGTTTCAAATTCCAAAAGCTACCATATCAGTCGATATGACTTGAATCCTGTCGTCAAAAGGGCAGTCGTTCAACATGAAGAGGGTCTCTACCAGCGAGGCGTACTGTCCCCAGTAACCCAGCTCTAATACAGACCTAAAGCGAGCCCATGGAAGCAGATAGATATACTCCTTTCGTCTAGAAAAATAGTGTGGAAATTGTCTTCGCCCTGGTCAAGCTGCGGAGATATACGCAAGAACTTGAAGAGTTCCCGACTGTTGACGATCCGATTGTAAGAAGGCAATCGTGAAGATTGCCATGTCAACTCAGATCCTTTGGAATTTTTGGCTGGGGAGAAGCCTAGCGTTCGAACACGTTCATGAGGAGACAATCGGTTTATTGGTAGCAGTCGTAGATAAAAGGAAGAGTAATTGACAAAACTGTAGGAAAGGTCTGACACTCACGGCACTATAGACCAAGTGAGCGAGTTCTTATACCAAACCAGGCATCCCTCTGCGCTATACCTGAATCGCCGCGTCGCATGTACGGGTGCATAGGACGGGCACTGTCTAGAAGGTTGCGACGAAGAGGATCAAAAAATGCTGGACTGCTTATATAGGGCGACCTATTTGTTCATATTTGGCAGCACCCTCAGATGGATTTCTCTGATCAGAGCTCGCCTCGTCGCTCGAACTTATCCAGTCGAATTCGCACTTCTCTGAAGCAGGCTCAGCACTCGATACTGCAGTAGCGCTTCATCTTACACCTTCGGTATTGTAGCCTCTGGAGTAACAGAACGCGGGTTCCTTCCTATGACTCAGGACTGTCATAAACATCTCAAAAATGATCTGCCCATCCAGTCTTGCCTCAGAAGAACACCGATCGAGAAATATCATGTAGAGGGGTAATCCAGTCAGTCCAAATGCCAAAGAATTCGGACCCAACAGCATGTGTAATTTCTGCTTGATTGAAAAGTTTTTGGGAAGCAAAACTCTATTTTCTCTCCATCTGAATGGGCAACGTCTGTCCATAGCCGAACCGCTCGAGGTGTCACACAGAGCGCTGCTTGATTCTAAGGTCGGCAGGAGGTATTTGAGTACGAACCCGTCTACATGAGAGTCGAAGCCAGGAACCTCACCGGCTTGATCGAGACTGTACACGGCCAGGGCGAAGACACGAAAATTTTTCGCGCAGACATCAAGTTGCAGGTAAAGAATTATCGTCATGAGGAGAAGCCAGTCTTATTGCCAACAGAGTTCAGCAAATGTACGAAAGGGCTGTCACTCACTACACTACCAACCGAGTGGGCAAGTCTTATTCCCAACCGAAGATTCCTCTACGCTATACCTAAATCGCCTCGTCTCATGTGTATGTGCATGGGACGGGCACTGTCTAGAAGGTTGCGATCGGACAAAGAAAAGGAAGAGAGGCGCACTCCTAGAAGAAAACCTTGTATTTGGCACTATTTTGATGATAGCCCCTAAAAGCATCCTTCGAATTCGAAGACCCTACGTGCAGAGGTCCTCCCCAATTTTATGAAAATGATGGGAAGTTACTGATGATAGTTAGAATAGTACAGCGTGATTACATGAATTCTTCCAAACACTGCCATAGAGGCTCCAGTCCAGCAGTTGCACCCTTTTCGTCCCCTGCAAAGTTGGACACGACGGACGTGCCAATGAACGTGATCTCTCCTCCTTCCCATTCGTCGAATTTGAAAGTCGACCCTTCTTTTTCTCCACACTCCAATCCTCCCATGTCTGTTCTTTCACCCTCTTCACCTAGGCCTTCTACGTTGACTCCTCCGCTTTGTGACGCTCTCCTCTTCTCCAGCTCTCTCTCAAGGATCGCTTTTACTCGGTTGACTGCAAGGGTACTGGAGCTGATTCCTGATGCTGATGATGCTTTAAATAAGTCAGCCTTGTGTGCAAGGATAACTAATGCAGGTGGGTGCTGAGACGGAGGCAGGGAAGTCAGGGCGTGCAGTATGTGATGCAGATGTCTATGCCAAGGTCGGATGAGGTAGGAAGCAATCGAGAGAACTTTCAAACTCACTCTGCAACCGCGGGAGCATTTCTTGAGACATTATTCGCATCAACGACGAAGCCAATAACTTTTGTCTCCGGCATGTACTCTTGGAATTGGTCTCGGAGCCTGGCGTGTCCCGGGACGTCCACGACGCGTATAGAGCGCTTTGATGAAAGAGAAGCTACACCAGAATTTGTCTGCATCGAGGCCTGCGTCGGCAACGTCTGGCCATATACCAACTGGAGTCGTTTAGACAGTCGGATGAACTCCGAGTAAAGTAACGACTCACCTGCGATAAAATGGCCGTCTTTCCGGCGTCAGGAGGGCCGACAAGAAGGAAGGTGTTTCCTTTAGTTTTTGATCTTGTCCTGTTGAATAAGTAAACGGCTGCGAGAACTCTGCAGTTAGTCGACATTTTTGGAGGAAGACCAGAAATAGCATTACCGATGACGAATAGTAGTGCAACGAGGAGAGAGGCTGCAATCAATGACTGCGGCGTAAACGTTGCCGACAGAGGGAGTATCTCTGGGGTCTTTTCGGGTTGAAGTTGGTCATCCATGATGTTACGCTACGACGCGTCTTTCGTGAGTCGTGAGTTGGTGGTAAAGCTGAAGATGGTGTTTGGTTGTGCGTCACATCGTCGCTAACCGGGCACAGCCACACCTCAATATGGTGTTCGCGCCACCAGATTTAGGTCGAACGCCGCAGCGAACGCGAGACTTTACTGGGTTCTGTCTACATATGTAGGAGTTTGAACGACGAGGTTGCCATTTTACGTCGGTGCACCCTGCTTGATGACCAACATACGAGGCAAGCTTTCAGGCCCAGGCTTTGCTCTCCCTGCTAGACCTGGTAGCGTTGATTGACGCTTCTTCCACCTGGAAAAAGAGTTTATTGAACCTCTCAGAGACTCGATACTGTGAGTGTGCTGTAAATTGCAAGACTAATCATTACGGAGCAGAGTCCTCTAAGAAATTAACACCCAGTAAAACATGTATCACAGGCGAAAAGTACACTACTTAATCAGACCACAATCAGATAAAACCCGTAATTCTAACTCAAACCCATGGATTACTTGCGTCTGCCGGCGGGGTCGTTGACGTTGCCGGAGATGTCAGTGGGTTGGAAGTTGGGGCCGGTCGGATCGGGAGGGGGAGTGACAGTGGCATCAGAAGTAGCGGCCGTGGCATCAGCGGTGTCGGTCGACGTAGCGTCGGTGGCAGTTGAAGCATCAGCAGAGTCGGTGGAGGATGCATCAGAGCTGTCGGTGGAGGATGCGTCGGTCGAGTCAGTAGAGTCGCTGGAATCGTCGGTGGAATCAGTGGAATCGCTGGAGTCGTCGGTGGAATCAGTAGAGTCGCTAGAGTCGTCAGTCGAATCAGTGCTGTCGCTGGTGTCCGTAGAGTCGTCGGTGGAGTCGTCGGTGCCATCGCTGCTCACGCAACCGCAGGTGTCAACGTCAGGGCTCATTCCAAGGGGACAAGTAGCAGCTACGATTCGGAAGTCAGCGATGTGCTTTGATTTTGTTTACTGTTAAATGAGCTCACCGGCGCCGAAGGGAACCAGAGGCGCGTTGGGCGAGCCAAAAACGCCAGGGTTCACACCATCGCACTGCTCGTTATAGACACCGACCAGCTCTGGGTTGATGGGTGCCCTCAAGCAGAACAAGCTGGAAGGGACAACACCCAAAATCTCAACAGAGCGCCTGGCGTGCCTGCGGAAGCTGATACCATAGTTGATCAAAGCATCCCTGTTCCTGATCCCGTCCGACTTCGCGAACGTGATGATGGAATCTGCGATATCCTGTTGATCGCAAGGAT
Source organism: Gymnopilus dilepis (assembly GCA_002938385.1). NCBI lineage: Eukaryota > Fungi > Basidiomycota > Agaricomycetes > Agaricales > Galerinaceae > Gymnopilus > Gymnopilus dilepis. Next base: position 9,259 of record NHYE01001225.1, on the reverse strand, counting down.
CGGCGGTCTCAAGGAGGGCATCAATAGCAAATGAGCCTCCAAGGTTGACGCATGGATCGTGCGTGAAAATATCGCCGCCACTGTTAAGGCAAAGGTCGTCCCATTGGGAGACGAAGCTTGTGATGGTCTCCTCGAAAGATACAGAAACCGAGGTGTGCTCGAAGGTGGTGTCAGAGAAGCCACCATGGAAGCCGTGGCGAGCCCAGAAACGACGGGTTACAGTTGAGTTGGCAGTCGCTGTCGAGTTATCGGTTGCAGTAGGATCAGCAACGGTGGTGTTAGAAGAGGTGAGGGACGGGTCCGTGGTGTCAGTCGAATTGTCCGCAGTGGAGGGGTCCACTGTTGGGAGGTCAGTGGCAGTTGGGTCAGGGACCGCTGTCGTGTTAGACGGGAGCGCGGCACAAGCAGCCGGTGCATCTTGACGGCTAACAAAGACTAATGAGCTCTACAATTATGTTTAGACTTATATGTACCCACCTCTGCAAGATGTAACGGCGAGACAGAGCAATCCCGTTGTGCCTGCGGAAGACAGCGCGATCTCCCAAAGGAGTGGCAGTCGCAGAAAGAATAACAGAAAGAAGAACAAAAGCAAAGGTCTTCATGATGGTATTGTAGTGTAAAAAAACGAAATAAACTGAAAAAGGCAAAAATTAAAAGAACGAATGAATGAAGGGAGCGACCTGGCCCAGGAAAAGAAAACGAAGGAAAGACTGCCTAGGGAAGCAAAAGTCCCCGGTCAGGTTTTATACCCTTTCATGCTGACAGCCTGGTGACCATTAATGACAGCTGCAGAGGGATTTCGTAGACCAAGAAAAGATCTGTCAAGAGGACGAGGAGGGCGCTGTTCTACACAGCGCCGGCAGGCTATTCATCCAGCCCCAAATAAATATAGAGTCAATACGCATCTGTATCAAGACAGAAATAGGTCAAAGATGTACAGACGCCAATATAGACCCAATTTCAGGTAATCGTCGATCGCCACTTGTCCCATGCAATCCCTACGTGCACCAGAGGGATTCGGAGGGCAGGGTGTTTGCTTGAAGCTGATGTTCCATGTTGTCTGACCTGGGTGTAGCAAAGGTACTGAATTAGATTTCCGTTTGACTTTGAGCGCGCAATTCGCCACTCATACCTGTCATGGGAAACTATGCGTCCTGGCAAGCCATCGCTGCCAATCCTTGTCAATCAGTCGGGCTGCCGAGCGTAGCCGGTCCAATCCCTCGCCAGTCCCTTCTACGATTCCTACTCGTGTTTGTGTATCTCGTGGATACAATCCTCGCCCTATACACAGCCTGTCAGAAGATTCGAGGTTATGAGCAAGGCGCTGAGCCTCGGTATCCAGGCATGTCCGCCTTGCTGATGCAGCATCACATTATCATAATGGCCGCCAGAGGCTTTAAGACTCAAGTGCCGAGTTGAATGCGTCAACTACAGAAAGAGGACAGGAGAAGAATTCAGGGTTTGAATCAGAAGCGAGGCATGTCCAAGGAGAAAAGCGAGATGACGGGTCTTCGGCTCAAAAGGAGCTCCACTGCGATGATCACTGCGATGAGCTCTGTGCATATTTGCCGCCCGAAGTAGTTTTGCTTCGTTAGAAGTGTTCTTTGCTGAAAGCTCCAGAACCCGTAGCGCCAAGAGGAAAATCGAAAGACAGTGCCGTTGGCGTTTGGTCAAGCTACTACTAGCGCACGCGCCGCGGCGGCGCGCTGTCGCGTCGATCACGTGAGTCCACAAAAATTTGGATTCGAATTTCCTCCAGTGCAATTGGACTTGGTCGCAAGATCGTCTCCAAAAAGCATCAACAATCTTTCACTTCTTCACCCTGTAGGAGAAGGATGCCCTCGATAGCGTCAGCGGACAATAGTGTCTCGCCTCCTCCGCGAAAGAGGTTGCGCCAGGAAGAATCAACTACGTCTCGAAAGCCGAGCAAAGAACCTCGCTTATTCGTTCCATTCAGAGCCCTTGGCCTCATCACCAACCACATACCGTTTGTTTTACAAACTCGCTCACACAAGGGTGCAACTGAAGGTCCAAGAGTGCACCTGTTAACGTGTCTTGGGAGGTCATGGGCCCTTTGGGAAGGAGGAAAGATGACCTTGCTTTTCGTCGGTATGTAGGTCGAATCAGCCCTTCCTCCGTATGTTCTCGAAATTCAGAGCCGATCGTACAGGTCCTGATGCCCCTGACTACATATCATCCATGGCTATGGATGGCGATGCCGTCTGGGTTGCTTCCGCTTCGTTCGTGATTAAATATCTTCGAGGAAAAGAAGTAAGCTCACCGTGATACTTCTGTTCTCGATATTAATTCTCTCGTAGGTTTCAAGAGTTGCCAACCCTCTGGAGACCAATCTTTCTTTCATCACAATATTTGGCTCCCATTTACTCGCTCTCGCAGAGAATGGTGACCGTATGCTGGTCTGGAATACTTCGAACGGAGGTTTGTTCAGTTTCCCTTACGTCTTCAGTGCCAACTTCTGACTTCCAGACAGAATTGGAGTCTACCATCTCATTTGGCCCAAATTTCTCAGCAACATCTATCCTTCATCCCGCCACATACCTCAACAAGGTGGTCGTCGCTAGCAGTCAGGGAGACATGCAATTATGGAATATTCAAACCCAGTTCGCATCCATTCAGTGCTTCGGTTACTTCAGAACTAACGCCTGCCTCAGGACCCTTATTCACAATTTCCCTGCTTCACGACTGCTAACTTCTCCGGAGACTCTCGCATCTGGGTCAAGTGAACGTGGTCGAGCAATTACATCTGTCGTCCAATCTCCGGCAATTGATGTTGTAGGCATTGGCTTCACGTCGGGAGAAATATCCGTCTACGATATCCGGGCAGATGAGCGACTTATGCGAATGTTCATGGAGGGCGGTGGTATCAGAGCCCTCGGTTTCCGGAGTGGTCTGTATTCTCTTCCTTTGGCTGCTCTTGCCATCTGAAGCCACTTTACAGACGGCCACCCTATTCTGGCATCGGCTTCATCTGCTGGACACATTGCCCTATGGGATCTGAACGAGGGAGGACGACTTCTGCATATGATTCGCGGTGCACATGACGCAGCTATCACTGCTGTTGAGTGGGTCCCTGGCCAGCCAGTTCTCATTACTTCGAGTGAGGACAACAGTGTCAAGGTATAATGATTTATTAATGGCTGTCGCTCGAGACATTGACTCTCCATTATAGCAATGGCTCTTCGAATCCCCGACTGCACCACCGAGACTGTTAAAATTCCGGTCAGGCCACCAAACGCCTCCTCATCTTATCCGTTATTACGGTGATGATGGGAAGCAATTACTAACCGCCTCGAGAGACCGAAGTTTGCGCTGCACCTCCGTTGTGCGAGATTCACGGTCATTTGAACTTTCCCAAGGTATGGCAAGCACATTTACAATCGAACAGCATGGACTAATAACCATATTCCAGGCTCCCTCCTCAAGAAAGCCACATCCTTATCAATACCACTCGCCTCCCTCAAATTTCCTCCAATTACGTCGATCTCTTACTCCACCACACGGTCAAAAGATTGGGATGACATCCTCACAACGCATACGGACGAAACCTTTGTTAGAACGTGGACAATGCTTGGAAAGCGATTGGGGAAATATAGCTTCGGGTTTGCTGATGACCCGAAAGCCAAAGGCAAAGAACGAGGCGTCATCGGTACAGCAAAGGTGAGGATTGCCTACGTATCTGATGAGTGCGCCCTCTCATTCCGTTCATCCACGGTAGACTGTTTGTGTTACGGCTTGTGGAAATTTTGGTCTAGCAGGGTCTTCGACTGGTCAAATCCAGATGTGGAACATGCAGTCAGGCATCAAACGCAAGTCGTACACTCTTGGACCCTGCCCGCCCGAAGTGGCAGCTAGGTTTTATTCTGGAACTGCCAAACGAAGTGAAAGATCAATAAGTGGGATAGCAACGGACTCTCTAAATAGAGTCGTCATTGCCAGCACCCTGGATGGGACGATCAACGTGAGTTCATTTTGCGGTGTTCTATTTTCATTTGACTGATTGACTTGCCCAATCCCTCTGAATTTAGTTCTTCGACTTCCAGACCACCAAATTGGAACACACGTTGGTTTTACCATCGACTGCTGTCTCGATATTGCTGCAGCGTGACAGTGGCCTCCTGGCGGTGATCTGCGATGACATGACCGTTCGCATCATAGATATCGAAACGAGGAGGATAGTGAGAGAGTTGTCAGGCTTCCACGGCCGTATTCTCGATATCGTAAGCTTCTTTCAGAGATAGTTTTCGTTCACTCAAAAACAATTACTGGGCAGACATTTTCACCAGACTCAAGATGGCTCGTTGCCTCATCTCTTGACTCTGTTATACGGACGTTCGACGTGCCCACTGGCCGTCTTATTGACGCGTTCAGGACATCGAGTATAGCGACCAGCGTTTCATTCTCCCCTACGAACGATTTTCTAGCGACTGCCCATGTGGACAGCGTCGGTGTATTTTTGTGGTGAGTCATATTTTCGGGTTGCTTAGCAGGAAAGGTTGAAGCGACATTTCTATCAAGGGCAAACCGCGCGCAATATGCGGATGTATCTTTCAAGAGTGTCAGCGACGAAGAGATATTTGATGTCTCCCTGCCTTCTGTCCAGGGTGTTGCTGAGGACGAAGGTGGGTTCCTCAATTCATCAGGGACTAATGCTTGAGTGTTCACCTTACATTTTATAGCACTTGAGGCTTTGACTGCCCTCGAGGTGTCTGATGCGCCAGTCGATGTGTTTTCGACACCGCCTCAATTAGAAGGCGACCTGATTACCCTGACTTTACTCCCTCGTTCGCGCTGGCAGACTCTTCTGAACTTGGAAGTTATTCAGGTATGTAAACTGCTAAATACACTAATTCCCTGCGCTCATGGTCGTATATTAGCAACGAAATAAGCCGAAGGAGCCTCCCAAAGCACCTGAAAAAGCTCCATTCTTCCTTCCCACTTTGCCTGGAGTCGAGACACGATTTGCGCCACAAGTGAAAGAATCTGCGAAGGAGACTAAGAAGGATACACGGAGGCTACAGAAGGCCGTCATTGGCACAGAAAGCGTTTTCCAACAGAAGTTGACGTCGGAAGCAAGAGACGGGGAATGTGAGTCTTCCGGTGATGCGTCAGTGGTCCAGACACTCATAGAAGCCTTTACAGATGAAAACTTCTTCAACTACATGAAGATGCTTTCACCTGCTGCTCTCGATTTGGAGCTACGGTCCTTAGTGACTCTCGATAGCCTTTCGCTGTTCGTCAACGCTTTGACACAACGCTTACACTCGCACCGCGATTTCGAAGCCGTACAGGCTATCCAAAATGTTTTCCTACGGATGCATGGGGACGTTCTAATTGCCAATCAAGGAATGCAATCGGAGCTAGAAAAACTCAGTCAGGCTCAGCAGAAGGAGAGTCAAAGAATATTGGAGTTGATTGCATCTTCGTTAGGTACTTTGGGCTTTGTAAAGGACACCCTGTAGGATTTATGGTTATTTTCCTATTCTCCTTTTTCTGCTTCAAAAAACAGCTGGGTAATATGGACACAATACGAACAACAACACGATTTAACTGATTCGGCAACGGAAACAGTATTGCCCCTGCTGCGGGTGTTCCATGTCGTTACTGTCGTGTGGTGTCAGAATGGGTGCCAGCTTCGGCGGTTTTAGTTTCCTTTTGCGTCCAAATTATATTAGGGTTCTCCATCTAGCCCTGACCACCATGATCGATAAAAGGGGGTTCTCTTCCCTTCCGTTCATTTTTCTTCCTGACCCCATACAACCACCGACTTTTTTCCTTCCTCGCCTGCCACTGAATATTAAACATGGATGAAGAGAGAGTCGCCGGACTCATCGAGTTCGTCTATACCTCTGAACGGAATCCGACAGCCGATGACTTTGCAGATGTGATGGGTCAGTAAATCTCGTGAATTCACGCGTCGTCTCGTTCTTATAATCTCCTTGAAACGGATGCACAGGCCTTCAGGAGGCGAAAACTCCCGAATTCGCGAATTTGGACGAGATAGCAAAACTGCCTGTGATGTGCCACCTGGTACGTCAGGACACCTAATCTACAAGATATTTCAGTTGATTTGGACTTTGCGGACGCTAGCTACGGAAATTCCGCATGATGGGACGAGTGCCACAGAACCAGCAAGACTTTGTCTACAACAAACTCGCGGCACTGCATGTCGCGGCAATGGTGGATCGTTTCCTTGAACCACCTCCCTTGCCTGCAGGGGCAGGAAATGACTTCGTGGAGGACTACAAGCTCAACAATGTCTACGTCGAAGTTTTGGGGACTATATCCCATACGCCATACTTTGCGAAATACCTGAATTCCGACCTTCCAGCCGCGCAGGGAGGAAAGCAATTGATGCGCACGGTTGCTCAGCGGCTGGTTGAAGTGGCCCCTTCTTGGGATCAAAAGATGCTTATTCCTCAACCACGTCGTGAACCTGGTTACTTCGAAAGTGCGGCTGCGACAGCGATTCAGATGTTGAGTACTCTGTTGGCATTTTTCACCGAGGAGCCACAAGACTCGCCAATTCGTATTTCGAAGGAACTCAAGGATCAGGTGCTTCCTTGGCTTAGGAAATGGGAGCGCCGCCATAGCCGAATATTTCTGGGAAAGGTCTGCGAGCGCACGAGATCCCAACTCGAAGGCGACATGGTTGTGACGGCCGAGGCAAAGCTTATGCGCCGCATGCTATTGAACTTGGACAGATGCGGAAAACGAGGCTGCCAATCCAAGTCACACCTCAAGGTGTGCAGCAAGTGAGTTGAAAGAAACCTTGTTACGTGACTGACTGATCACGAATTGCATACCGTATAGGTGTAAAACTGTTCGCTACGTAAGTCCACGATTCAATCATACCTTTGATCTTCGTTGCTTAGGGATGCATGTTAGTGCTGCATAGATCACCAAAAGGCAGACTGGATCGATGCCCAGAGACCTCACAAGAACTTTTGCTACAGCACTGATTACTGATGCCGTTGAAACTCCCCTTTACCTTCTCAAGAAGTAGAATTGTGAACCAGTGCGAATTCACTTTGTAGTTTCACCACCACATGCTCCGTTAATCCAGAAGCTTCAAACCATTCTCGATAAACTAGAACAACCCGTATGCATGAAGCTGTGCAGCAATGAGCATGAGCTCTGCTTTTCACTAAAATCATGCGATACGTGATAAATCTCATAAGTATGCGTGTACGAGTACTGAGTATCTACATCTCAAATGCGTGTCATCGCTGGCCCTCGAAGCAGTCGACCGAGTGAATGTGGCAGTGAAGAGCTTGCCGTGCCAGCTGGTCGAAGAACCTCTCTGTCCTTTTGTTGCATCTTCATCCTCTATAGGTATCGATTCTCAAAGTCGACTCTGATCAACTCATTGATGAAGCTGAAAATACTTTCAGATCTGTTGCAAATTATCCATAGGAAATTGGAAACCCTTACTCGCGGTAAGCATCCACAGATATAGGTTCCACTTGGATGGATGGATGATAACCGGGGAGGTCCCTATAAAGGAACGACCGGCCTGCGGCTGAGATAAAGACCTGTAAACTTTATCCAGTTTCGCAGGGCGTTCCAACCCCTTCTCGGTTGCGATGGGCCAACAACTAGGAAGACCGAGCGGTCCTACCAGCCAAGGATATCTCACCGTCTCCGGGGTCAGACGCAAATTTATTTATACAGGTTTTCGTGTAAAGTAGTCATGGCACGCACATCGACAAGGCCACAAGATACATGAGAATAATAAACTAATCTGGTACGTAAAAGCCTGGGGGAATNCTACCAGCCAAGGATATCTCACCGTCTCCGGGGTCAGACGCAAATTTATTTATACAGGTTTTCGTGTAAAGTAGTCATGGCACGCACATCGACAAGGCCACAAGATACATGAGAATAATAAACTAATCTGGTACGTAAAAGCCTGGGGGAATATACATTTCGCACTCATCATAGGTCAGAACATGAAAAACAAACAATTTTGATATCGATCCAAACGAGCCGTTATTGTCGATTGACCAATCGGAGCCAATATTTTAGCCTCTGCAAGTAACTCTGATCTCCACTTTGTAGCAATGCGAAAGAATCACGATAAGCAGCAGCAGCCAATTGTTGAGGTAGCAGTGTTTTGAGGTACCGTAGGCACTGCAGGCGAAGGACCATCCTTTGAACGACTGTCCACTTGCAAAATACGCCGCAGAGCAAAGACATGAACGTCATCAAGTAACTTTGAAGAAGGACCGTGGACATCAAGAGGGACCTCGCACCCACGTACCAAATGTGGGTCCACTCGCGTCATGAACATGCGCAGCATTGCCAATGGCCACAGATCTCCTGTGAGTGATTCTATCCACACTACAGAAGCGAAGATATTTCTTAATGCTTGGTTGCCTTCTGGTTATAGTGCTCTGCAAAAATAAAGCGATGGGTGGTTTGGAAGTGGACCCTGACATATTTGAATGAATCGACAAATTCAACGGAGCAACCGTTGACCGGGACCTCCAACTTGGGTGGCTGCTGAGACCAGGGGCCAATGATCATTGCTTTCGTCTTCACCGCATTGACATTGAGGAAGTTTGCTGGACACCAGTTACTTGCGAGGTATGTTATCTTTCCTTCCATAAGACCATCATTCATTTCTTCCATTAGGACGATATCATCGGCAAGAAACAAACAAGTCACGACCAAGGACGGACAGCACGCAAGAAAGCGAAAACGGCAAAATGTCTCAGCCAACAAGAGAGCAGATGATGTAACGAGATTAAAATAAATGGGCTACGTCTTGGCGGAAGGACACGGGGACGACGATCTCATTCTAGGGAGCCCTGGTCCGCAGAATATGCAGCGGAACAAAGAACTTGATGTCATCGTGCACAGGCCAGGCATTATAGCATGGAGGGGCCAAGGGAAGACAGGCATAGCTCACCTGTGGGGATTTTGGGAGGAACATGGACGATACTCGTACCATCTAAAGGTTGTAAGGAAGCTGAAATACAGGGGATTCGGTCCATGAGATGTAGTGATGAGTGCAAGGGATTCGCTCGCTTGAGATAACCATGGAAAGTACAGGAGATTCACCCCGCCTGAGGTAACAAGGGTGCAGGAGATTCATCCCGCCTGACGAAGCCAATGTGCAGGGGATTCGCCCCGCCTGAGATAACAAGGGTGCAGGAGATTCATCCCGCTTGACGAAGCCAAACCATGGAAAGTGCAGGGGATTCACCCCGCCAGACGAAGCCAATGTGCAGGAGAT
>NHYE01001224.1:0-17047 GCA_002938385.1 Gymnopilus dilepis | reverse complement strand
TGTGAATTTCACAAATAAATCGACATTCGTCCATTCTCCTTTCCCTTTTATTTCTGCCCTTTTCTGCGAATCCACATCCGTTCTTTTTTTCTTTTTTCTGTGGATTTCACAAAAAAAGTCAACATGTCCATGTGTAGAGTTCTGATGCGTTTAATCTTGATGATCTGCAGACCTAGCTCGCGACATATACCATAACGCAACAGTCGAAAAGCTTGCCTTCCTTCACTTCCTTGTCAAGCGGGAGAAGAAGTCGGAGCAGATCGTCGAAGAGATGGCGAAGCAGACCTCAGTCGGTACTCCGAACGGCCCTCACGATCAACGCTCACTGTAATTGGCAGAGTTTGCACAACCTCGGCATAGACTTGCAGTCGCTGTCGGGAAGTCATAGATCAGATATGACTGCCTTTTTTGTCCACCTTCGAGACGAAGTCAACAATGTGGGTAGTCCCACAATCACAAAAGGACCATGCTCATGAGGTGCACAGCTCTTGGATGACCTCAGAGGCGCTAACCTCGAAGTGTTGGCTCGGGTTCAAGAAAACAACAAGGAAACCGTGTCTCTGGTTAGTGGCATCAGCTGACTCGCTATCTTCCAGCTAAAGGGAAGTTCGATCAGGTGGAGACCGGCTTGACCAGCGTTCTTCAAATAGTAAATGTCTGGCAGAACTAGAGTTTGACATCCTACTGACTGCCCGTAAAAGCATTCCAGGGGGTTAGAAACCGTGCTACATTCGATCTTGGCTCCAACCTTGGAAGCTCGCATCGAGACGATCTACAGTCAACACCAGGCGCTGTTCCACGACCTAAGCATCCAGATAGTAAGCATCAACGTGCCCGCCTCATTTCAACGGACTCACTTTTCCAAGGCAGACTCCCATACGCGCTGGGTAAACCTGGGAGACTCTTTGGCTGGAATGAACCGGGTCTGAAGCGCCTTCGTCCTGCATCTCGGCACGGTCCTGATAACACTCTTATAGGACGTCCTAAAGTTGTCGGCTTACGCCGCCCAAACGACAGGCGTCTTAGAGTCCACCCTGCAAGAAGCTGAAAATATCCGTGACGTTCAATCGGAAGCATCCTTGGCCGCGGCAGAACTAGTGAAAACTGTTGGTCGCCTCGCAGCGACAACTCATGTCGAACTAGAGGCGATTAATGGATCGGCACATCTGATAAAAGAGCGACTTGAACAACATGTCGAGAACGCGAGTCAGCCGTGGCGATGGTGGCTGATCAAAAGTTTGGAACTGATCAATGGGGGCAAGTGCCTGGTACACAGAGCCAGTGATTCGATCTCACAGGGCTTTTTTTAGGTGGACACAATTCACTGCCGTTGTTTGAAAAAATCTTGTCCTATAAGGTCATTTTCTCAGCGTTTAACCTGAGTTGGTTAGTCATGCGCACGTTCTTATCGGTGTTGACGGTGCGTTCTCTTATCCGCAAGACGCTGGCAGAGCATAACAGACCACAATGACAACAGAGTCTGTGCATGTTCTTTTTCCTTGTGACGAGGAAGATGTTTATGGAAAGATTGTCATGGATCCTCCACCGGTGAGTCAGGATCGTTGATGAAATGGAAATGAGAAGTCACGAGAAGGCCAGAGGGTCGACTGCCGGTCCCGAAGCAAGACCGGAAGCCCAGAAAAAAGGACCGTCACGAGAACGACGCCGATACAGCAGAATCTCTATTATCGCGGTAGCAGGAGGCGACGACGGATCGAGAGCAAGGTGCAAGTGTTGCCGATAGGCTGGAATTTTTTTGTTCATCATCGTGGGAAGAACAATGGGCTAGGGCATTGTTGTCTGAAAGGGGGCGATGATGTGACACCTTTGGGGCGGCGTGGATTCTGTAGTTACTCTAGTTCCCTTATAACCGCTGCTTCCCATCCTTCTATGTCCCCTTGACCTTGCTTCGTTCCTGCCTCGAGTCCGAGTCCTTTGACAATGCCGCCCTCTTCAGGGTCATCCTCAACTGGCAAATCCGCCCCTACCATCACTGATGGTGCTGTGCACCACGTTCCGCACAAGAAGCGGAAGAGCAAAAAGGCGGGTTCAGAGGCTGCCACTGCACATGAGGCTGCCCCGACTTCAACTACCACAAATTCAACTCCCACAGTCAGCGATTTAACATTATTTTCTATTGTGGCGCATCCTCACCGGAGATATTATCTCAGGCCGAGCCCTTTGACGTCAAGTCCATCCTGCCTGCTTCCAAGCCCCTGAAAAGCTTTTCTAAGTTGCAAGAGGCCTCTTCCTCCGCAAACAAAGTGCGCAATGTTGTACAGCACCCTGTGACTGCCTTTTCTTACCCTTGTATAGCATGCTCGTTCTCAAACCTACTCGTATATCGATGGCGAAGTCCGTGGCTCGCATGATGACGTCTCACCTGGAACGCCCATTCCTGGTCACCGTCCATTTCTACAGTCCGAAGAACGAATACCCCCTCGCCTGCGCTCTTCTTCTGACGCGCCTAAGAGGGAGCAATTTACCGCATTCGGGATTGAGGTGAGCACCGGCGTCTAATTATCATTTTGTCATCTCAATGCCTTTGCAGGCATTCCCGACCGCCGCCGTATTTAACGAAATCTGCTACGACTTTGTGAGCATGAAGCGGTGGTGTCAGTGGGGGAGGGATTGTCACAGAATTCACCCGTTGCGCAAGCAGCTATATCTGGAGGCAGCCCTCCAAGAAAGCGATCAATTTTCCCGCATGAGAGCCGCGGCGCTCGCCGAAAAGACTTTTGACATTCCTGTGCAACCTCGTAGGGAGAAGTCACCGCAACGCAAGGAGTCTGATGCAAGCCCGCATACCTCGCAATCTCAGCTCAGTCATCCCGCCGACGAATCTATACGTGTCAAATTACCACAGACTTCCTTCAACCCAATACATGGCCCATCGTCTGGACGTCCTTCCAAAACATCACCTGCGTATGCTAGGCGATCAACTCGGCAGTTGCCCAGGTCGCGTAGTTCCTCCACGGATACCGGAACAAGAAGAGCAATGGACGAGGGCAGGCTCAAGACGCCTTGGGGAGATCGTGCACCTTCGGATACGAGCAGCTCCTCGGGCGACAGCGATGTCGCCTCCTCACCCTTATTCCCTGCTCATGCTCGTTACTGGGAGGCCTCCACAGAAACAAGTGCATGGTACTCTGACGACGAGGAGTCAAGCAAAGAAGTAGCCAGGGGACCGGGACCTGCCTCCCAAGTAGTCTCCGATGGAGCCAACATCTCGCCAGCCGTTTCTTCAACACGTCACGACAGACAACCTGACGAGCAAGGTTCCCAAGGAAGGCAGCTGAATGATGAAGCTCCTCGCGAAAGGCACCCTCGACCACGAAATAAAGAGCGTTGTATTAACTGGCTTCGTAACAGGTGTACACGAGGGTACGACTGTCATTACGTTCATGACGATCTAAAGTATGACGACGACGAGCCGGTAAGCGACTTCACTGTCTAGTGTATTATTTCTGACTGAGAAATTCTCAAAGCCTAAACAGCCCGATTTCTCTACTATCCTTCATTCCCACATGCAGCTACGCTTCGGTCCTGGGTTCGAGGTCACGGAATTCAGGACTGGTTTCGAATCCCGTTGGCTTCACATATCACGTCTTCCCAGGAATATCACGGACGGCAAATTAAGGTATATGTTACGACCCTATGGAGAAGTTCTAGAGATCAGAAGACCTCTCCACCCTTTACCGCACGACTCTTTCCTGAGAGTCAAAGTCTTCTTCTCTAGGGCATCCGAGGCTTATAATGCCTTCACTTCCCTGCACAATTCTCGTCAATTCGGTCAGACATTAGAATGCCGTATGTCGGTCGACTCCAAAGCAGGCGGGATCACTGTCAACAACACAGCCGTCCGCATCGATTGGGAAGGACCTTCTAGGACTGTCTACATGGGCTATGCGAATGAAGAGCTTGCCAACGAAGCCATTCAGAAGGCTCGTGTCAACTCCTACGGGGACTACATGACCTATGGTGTTCTTCATATCGGTATGCCAGCCGTAGGCAACGTGACTGTGAAGTTCACTGGCCTGCCCGTCGACGTTACGGAGGAAGGGATGGAGATCTTCGGAGCTCATCAAGGCATGGTCACCGAAGATCCCAGTCACAAGTATGTGACTCTGGAGGACACAATCAACGGTGTCAAGCGGCTTCTTCGTCATCCCGAATGCAGGCCCACCGAGGTGCACTTCAGACCCCCTCCCTATAGAAATTGCAGACTGAGAGCCTGGGCAATCTATACCAGTCCAAATGAAGCGGAGAGAGCTGCTGAACGTCTCAATGGCCGGAAGTCGGAATTTTCGGGGAGCATCAGGGTCACTGCAAAGCATATCAAGACAGTTGCCTTTTCCTTGTCGGTTCAGAAGTACTTGAAGGCTGCCGTTCAGATCAGGGCGCTCTCAGACCAGCTCTATAGTCAAGGCGACGGCTATAGTCTTAACGTCAGCGACAAACAGGACTTTTTCAACCTCAGACTTTGCGGGGAAGATATGAAAGTCTTGGTAAGGCTCAAGTCCGAAGTGGAGCGCTTGTTCAACGGAGAACCTCTGTTGGAGGATGGCAAGGTTGCATGGGACGACTTCTTTGGTCGACCTCTCGGTATCTCCTTCCTTCAAGATCTTCAACGAGACCATCCTGGCGTGCTTATCGATAACTATGTTGCCAGAAGGTCGATTCGGCTCTTCGGTGCCACCGAGAAACGACGCCTAGTTCGAGAGAAGATCCTCGAGAAATTATCAGAGCTGCGTGCTCGCAATTGGTACACGATTCCTCTATACGGGCTGCTCACGAATGTTCTCTTGAAAGGCGACTTCGCTACTTTGCAGCAGGAGCTTGGTGCTGACAATGTCAAGCTCGATCCATGGCAACGTCTTCTGAAAGTACGGGGCGACATCGAGGCTTTCAACACAGCGAAGGACATTGTCGAAGCGGCAAAGATCAAGCACCGCGCTTCACAATTCAACCCTCCTTTGCCGTATTCCCCCGAAGAGTGTCCTGTCTGTCTCGAGAAGGTGACGTCTGGCATCAAGCTCGACTGCGGCCATTCGTGGTGCAGAAATTGCCTGAAGAGGTATCTCGAAGCCGCCATCGAACAGAAATATTTCCCTCTGAAGTGCTTAGGCAACTCGGCGAAATGTACAGAACGCATTCCTCTTCTGACCGCCCGGGCTCTGCTACCCGCTGCCAGCCTAGATGCGCTGGTTCATGCCGCTTTTGGTGCGCATGTGCAAAGTCACTCTGACCTCCATTACTGCCCGACACCAGATTGTCCTCAAGTATATCGTTCCGCCAAAGGGGGCGTCTTCATCCAGTGCCCTTCATGTCTCATCCGCATCTGCCCGAGCTGTCATACGGATGCGCACGACGGTCTGACATGTGCAGAATCCAAGCACGGTGACGATCTCTTCGACGAGTGGGCAGGCCAGCACGACGTAAAGCGGTGTCCTGGGTGCAATGTGGCGATAGAGAAGGAGGAGGGTTGTAACCATATGACGTGCACGATGTGCAACACTCATATCTGCTGGGTTTGCTTGCAAACATTCCCCAACGGCGAAGGCATCTACGGCCATATGAGGAGTGAACACGGTGACTTTGGGCTGGGTCCTATCATCTGATGTCCGAAATTTCATTTTTCAGTCATTCGTAAATGTTTTCTCGAAGAACTTCGAGAAAATCATGACTATGTCTACGATATAGTCATGATTTTTTTGAAGTTCTCGGAGTAGAAGTTTTCGAATCACTCAATAATGATTTTTCGCAGATCAGTCACTATTATTGCCTGTCATTGCTCCTGTCGTCCGATGTGCTTTTGTCTCGGGTTTGTATTACATTTTCTCCTTTGTGTGGTTTGGGTTGCTTGGCTGCTGTTGATTTTTCTTTATTGCCTTTTCGTTCTCTATGCCCGCGTCTTTTTTTTCTCTGACCTCATCTACTCAGGCCCCAGCTCTGACTATTTAACGGTATCCCCTGTATTTCGGAAAAGTACTTCCCCTGCTCGTTTCGCTGATTCACTAGCTGGTTGTAAATGTATTCCGTGTTGTAGTTGTTGTAGTTCTAATCTCTGTACCACTATCTGAATGGATGCACAGTAGCATCCTTATGACCGCTTACGACAATTCCCCCACTGTAGACTTCACTAGACCTGTATCCTCTTCGAAGGTGCAATCAGGCAATGATAAATGGATCTCATTGATTCGGTCCAAAATATTTGTATTGAAAGCAAGAAGTCTTCTGAATCGTACATACATGGCCATAAAATAAGGTAGATTGAGAGTCTGGCTACTGTGGTATACTTGATGGTATGATAAGTTAACAATGGTGCACCTCTCCCTGGCCGATGACTGAGAAACTTGTTGGGCACGGGGGATGCAGCATAAATTAAATGAAACGTGATGATAGTATACAGTCTTTTGCATTACAATGTATAGCCCAGCGATGATGATCGATGAAATTGAGAGGAAGAGAGAAAAGGTCCGTGAAAACGTGACTGGGATGTAAACGTGTGGAAATTGCCATTTTGGTTGGGCGTTCAGCTTTCTAGGACTGCATGTCGCATATCTGTCCATGTTGGATGGAGAGCACTGTAAAAGTTTCGATTGGCCTCTGATATTGCTTGAGAGGTCAGTGATGGCGAGAGCTTTAGTTCGTGAATAAATAATTTTTGCCTTCCTTGAGGATGATGAAAGCGCGTGAAAGAAACAAGAAGCAGATGATAGATGGATACAGGATTGCATAGGTATATGGGTATGGTGCATGGTTCGTTCAGGTATGCTGTTGTCTTGAGGGTATAAGGAGGTGCTAGACTTTGTATTCGTAAACGACGAACTAAGGAAGGAAATGTCAGAACATATGTTGTAGTGAGTAGAAAATGAGAAACTCACCGCTTCGTAAGGACATTCAGGCGGCTCTCCTCGCCTCGGCAGACTCTGAGGAAGCTCGGGTCGCTCGATCCAAGCAGTGAAGACACGATTATGGTCCTGATACCCCTCTTCCGGCTCTGGATATGTCCTTAGCTCATCCGGGTAGGCCTTGTCCTTGGGAGCGTAGACAATGTACCCATCTGCGGTAAGATGATCGCCGCGCTTGTTCCAGAAGCCCTTGCGCAGCTTCTCGCGGTATACGGGTGGGGATGTGCGCTGGACGGGGAGGATGGGCGGACGCTGGACTAGGCGTGGGGGTGGAGGGAGCGGGTTGGAGAGGGTGGATGTTGAGCCTGAGTTTGAGCGAGATGGGGGAGAGTGCCGAATGGGGTGGGGCAGGGGACCGTGTGGGGGAGGGCTGGACATCATGCCGCCGCTTGGAGGTGGGGAGGTTGGGTATGTGTTTGAGGGAGGAGTGACATTGGTCGAAGGGGGGCGGATTGGCGAGGGAGATGCATGACTTGATGACGGACCCGAAGAAGGTGATGGACGGGATGAGGAAGGGATGGAGTTTCGAGGCGATGGGGTTGAGGATGAGATGTGAGGGTCGACGTAGGTGGTGTACTTCGTCCCGAGCTTCTCCCGGTCCCGTTCACGCTCGCGATGATCCCGTTCCCTCTGGCTCTCCCGCTCGGCTTCTCTTTCCTTCTCCCGATCGCGAGACTTGTATGGCAACGGCTGGGGCGGCGGGAATGGAGGCATCTGAGGTGGGTAGGAGAGCTGAGATTTCGGAGGATTGGGCATAGTGTTTGCGTGATGAAGCGGAGGGGACTGGTGGCCGAGTGCATTTCCGTTTGCATTTCCATTTCCGCCGCCTGTCTGCTGTTGCGGAGTAGTACTACCATTGCTGCTACCTATACCTATACCGAGACGACTCGCGGGAGCCTCGGGGATGGTGTCCAGGGACTGAGTAGCGAGTAGCGGGTTCGGATGATTGTTCCGGACGGAACGGAGATTTTTGGGAGGCGCAGGCAGAGGCGTGTTTGAGAGGACGAGAGGAGAAAGGATACTGTCCGGCTCATCAGAGAAATGGTCGGCTAGGACTGGTCCAGGAGCTGTTGTAGACCCGAATTCGGGTTTGGTGGGTGATGCGGAATACAGGGATGAGAAGGAAGAGGATGAACTGAGGGGCAGGGACGACTGCCTAGAGAGAGTGGTTGAACTTGTACTGCTGGATGAGCCGATGCTCATCTGAGACATCCGGGTGGAAAGCTGTGAATCCAAGGAAGATTTGGAGGTGCGAGAGGGCGTCCTGTTGGGGGAGGATGTGGAGTCGCCGTTGGTGTTGCGGTAGTGCTCTGGGGTACGGATGATCTTGCTGGAGAAGGTGGGCTGGAGCTCGATCTTTTCAGTGAAGGATTCCTGCTTCTGCGCGCCTCCCCCGGAGGTCGGATCGTCAGGATCATCGTCGAGGTCGCGGGGCTTCCATATCCAGGGGGTCTCATGGCCACGCCTGTAGTACTCTTCCCTGCACAAGATAAGATGGTCGGTTAGATTTGAGAGCGACAGAAAAGGGAAAGGGACCTACACAGTTGCTGGCTTCATGTTGAACAGGCCGAGGGGGTTGTCGGAAAGCTGATTGGCATAGTATTCGGCGCTGCCGTCTCGCGACTGCCGCTTGTAGGGGTTGTACGGCGCAGGCTGGTTAGCGGGCTGAGCAGGCGGGCCATGCTTCGGCGGTACGTTTGGTGGCTGAGCTGGTGGCCGCTGCTGGGGCATCCAGTGGTGGCTTGGAATCCAGGGGACATGTTGCTGCTGCTGGGGGTTGCCACTCTGCTTGTAGGCGGGATTGTACTGCCAGACACCTGCATTCCACGCCTGTGGGTTGACTGAAATGCCTGGGGGAATTGGAGGAGCGCCTTGGAAAGGAGGAGGGCCGGCAGACCAATTTGGCGCGGTGGGGTAGCTGCGCTGCGGGGGCTGCTGCTGCTGCTGGGAATAATGATATGGCTGATACGGGGGGGCGTATGTGGCCATGGGGGGCCGCTGGTGAGAGTACATGGTCGACATGCAAGAACAGGCGCAGAAAGAGAGAAACTCACTGGATTGTGTGGCGCACAGAGAATAAAAGGTAAATCGCCAACAGCTTATTCTTTGTTTGTCCCTGTTGTGCGCTAGTAATACGTTTGTTGACTCTCTTTGTGCATCTCAGCCGACCGTCATGTCCGCCGAACAAGCCACTGCCTCTCCTTCAGAGGACGACTGGGACAGGTCTCTCGTCGTCCAGGAGGAGCAGCCCATCTCCACCCCCCGCAACTCGGTCGTCTTTCCCGCAGAGGACACCCCCAGCAGGCCCACGCGGTTCTCGTCAACGGAGCCCCGCGAGGAGGGCAAGCGCACCCTCAGCGAGCTCCTGCGTCTGCATTCGGAGAAGGGTTGCAACGGCAAGTTCAGTCCGGAGGAGGCATCTCGGATTGCTGATGTCCTCGGCCAGTGGGTCAGTGTCTTCCGTCAGCCTGTCGCGCGCAGTGTATTGATTATTATGCACAGATCAACGCGTCTTCCTCGCCCTACGAGGGTGAAGACGATTTCTTTGCCCGTGCCCAGTCCCAGGACGATATTTCCGTCGCGTCCAAGAGACCAATACCCATCCAGCTCGCCCGGCCCCGCGGCAGGAGTGAAAGCGCGAATTCTGCTTCAAATAACTCGAGACCACCAAGTTCGACCGGCTTTATCACTGCGTCTTCATGACCCTGCGTCCATCATTATTTATTTTCGCGCTTGCTCTCCTGGATACACCCTCCTCCGTTGCGGCTACTTTTATCATCTATTTGGCTACGACCCGGTTACGACCACTCACGACTAGGCACGACTTCACGACTTGTTATGACCCCTTCATGTTGTTGCGCTTTCTTTGCTTTGAAAGTATCGTAGACGCCCTTTTCTTTTCTGGAACAAATTAGTGTTTTTCACTGTATCCATACTCGCACGCAATGCTAGCTAGATGTTCCGTAGCTGTTTGCATCCTAAATAAAATACACCGCTTGCCAGCGTCTATAATTGTAGCTTTCTTCAGGCTTTGCCATCTGTCGCATCGAGCGACTACTCGGTCCCGGACGTCAAGAGTACGATGATAAACAGTCCAGTCAGACCAACTCATCGTCCAGGATTTTCTGTCAAGCCACATTGTTTGGCTACGAACATTCTGACTCGAGTGGATGGCTTGTTTATCAGAGGCAATGACTTTCGGATTGGATGGCCCGAAGTATCCTTGCGACTTATCTCTGGCCCGAACAATGTCGTGCAGCGTTCAACAGACTTTCCCCGCCTCGTGTGGACGCGACGCGACGCGTCCGCATGTCAGGGGACCAATTAGGCAAGTGGCACGATCACGTGCAAGAAGTTGAACATGAGCCGACGGTCATTTGCGCCCCATTTGATCTCTTTTCTTGCTTATCACCGTCTTCATGCCCAAGCCCCCTTCGCAGAATGGCAGAGAACAAACGACCGACGTTCAGTGATCAGAATATCGACACCAGCAGGGACGCAGGGAATAGGAGTGAGAAACGTGTTGATTTGGCCTCGTTGGTGTCACGCAAGGCCAAGTCGAGCAAGCTTAGGCTTTCTCCCGTCCCTATGGCAATGCGCCCCCAAAACCGCAACATCGAGGAGGAAGACATGCGCAAGGAGAGCGTTGTAGACACCCAGAGGGTGCAGTTGATCAGCCCTCCACCTGAGGAGACGTTGAGGAGGAACTCGGTGGGTGCTTGGTTTGCGTTTCTTTCTCGTGTTCATCGTTTCTTATGGACATTGTCGCATCCTTGCAGAGGCTCAGTGGTCAATTTACGCCGTCATTGGCTGCACCTACGTCTCCTTCAAGACCTGCTCAGAGCTCAACGACGAAACGAAAGCGCCCCCAGCGAGCGCCGCCGTCGTCATCGTCATTGTCGGAGCATCAGTCGAGTGCCACCGACAATGCTACGGCAGTCGAAGCTCAACAACCTGTCGAGGCCACCCCGAACCCCAAGCCTCGCAAGCAGGGCAGGCATACGCGAGGCCCTTCCATTGAGGTGGAGTCGCCCACGAGAGGCTCCTTCAACTCAACCCAGACAGACTCCAGACGCGACCCGCATACCACCCCTTCCAAGCCCAAACGGGTGGTTGTCCAGAGCCCACACGCGTTTAACCCGGAAGCAGATTATATCCCACCTGTTCCCTTGTCTTCTCTTTCGGCAGCTCCTGCTCGTCGAGCTGTGCTCGGAGCTAGAGGGTCAAGAAGGAGCGCTACACCCATCCCTCCCTATGAGCCGCCTCCCGATGTCTTCACTCCGCCTCGAGAGGTGTTCATGAGCCCTGTTCCAAAGTCCGTCTCCAAGAGCTCCAAGAGGAAGACCCCTGCTACGGCCAAAACAAGCACACGGAAAGCCAAGGCGTCCAATCTGAGGGTGACCACCCAGATCAAGCATGAAATACCGGATGATATCGATTTGACTGCGCCAATGCCGCCTCCGAGTCCTTCTGATGACCCATTGCTGCTCAGTGGCCCCCCTGAGCCGCCCATGGACTCGAGTCCTTCCAAGAGGCCAGCAGCGAGGAGGCATGAAGTGCCTATGTCCGCTGAACGCGAGAGCTTGCCCCCTTCTTCGCCTGAGAGGCCCTTGGACTCGGAGGACACTCGTGCTGTGCAGGCGTTCCAGTGGGACAGACTCGTCGATGGGTCGATGGACACAGATGATGATAGTATGATGCGGTGGGATGCCCCTGGTGATGCGGAAGTCGCTCCCGTCAAATTATTTGATTTCAATGACGGGGAGTATGGGTCGGGAGACGTTGCGGGCTGGAGCGACAGCGACGACGAAGGGCAGCAAGGGAAGGGAGGCATGGTGGGAGAGTTTGAGGAGGAGGGCGAAGGCGAGTACACGGGCAAGTGGAAGATGGAGAGGGTTCCGACGAAGCAGGACCCTCCTAGCAGTGCCACCCGGACGAGAATGGAAATGTGGGGAAGGCCGATCAGCCCATATCCTAAAGTTAAGGGCTTGCAAGTTGTCGGTGAGGAGGAAGACAATGAAGGCGAAGAAGAGGAGGTTAGGAGGATGTCGGTTGAGCCGGAAGATACTGTCGAGCCGGTAGATCCTATGGAAAGGCAGGAGTCGAAAGACGATGATGCAGTGGAGGAAGAGCAAGTCCGGAGAATGTCTCTCGAGCCCGAGGAAGACGTCCGACCTGTATCCAGTGCTGGAGAGCCAAACCCGCTTGACGAAGACGACGAAGAAGAAGAAGAGCGGCAGGTCCGCGAAATGTCAATGGACCTCGAAGATGAGGATGAGGTTTCAGCACCAATTCAGGAAGTCGACCTTCCTGATCCGTCTCTGCCAGTACGACAACCTTCTCCAACTCCGACTGTCATCGTCAACCCTGCGCCTGTCCAGGCCATTCCTTTCCCTTCCTCCACGTCGCCCGAAGCTACGAATTCGCTTCTAAATGCGGACTCCCAGACCGTTGTTGGGGAAGATGAGCCAATGCAAGCGGTCGCTTCTGAATCGCAGAGCTCCCTGAATGAAGAAGATGAAGGAGACAGCTTGAGTGATATGGAAGATATGCCTGGGTTTGTCAAGATTACGAGTGCCGACCCACGCGCTGCCGCTAGAGCAGCTGCAATACTCAAACAGGTTTGTCTCCTCCCATTCCTGTATCCTGTGTCTCGACTGACGCGTCTCGCGTAGCATGATTATGATTGCTTTACGCGAATCATTGGCAAGGGAGCGAAACATCGACGCGCCTCTCATTCTGGAGTTGATGATTTGGCAAGGGAAAGCCGAAGAAAGGGTCTGAGTGCCTCTGGCATCACCAAGTCCGTGCCCAAGAACAGGCGTCGCGCTACTTTGGGCATCGGTGTCGTCGGTGACCGCGTCTTCTTACCTGGTACACCCTTCATGACCTTGCCTGAACTCCTGAAGGAAGCGGAGGTCGAAGTCAGTCGCGAACTCGAGCACGTTCATTCTCACTACGAAGATTCAAACTCTGTCGATGTCTGGTCTGCAAGCCCGCGCTTGGGATCGTCTGGACAGCGTGATCCGTTCAAGACGCCTCTGCCGAATAGGTATAGAGCTAGTACCCCAGCGCTGGCCGTTTCAGAGTTCGATGGCTCTGCTACAAGCGGTTCAGGGGAGCAGCCATGGACAAAGGAAGAGTGGAAGCTTCTTGACGCTTGCTTCACGGACGAGCGGCTGGACATTGGTGCGACCCTCGAAAGGATTCCGGAAGGCACTCTGGCTCCTGTGGATATGGTGTTCGTCGACAGAGTGGTAGATCGTTTCATCTCCCTTGTTGGCGGTGAGGAGGTCATCCAAAGTTATGGCGAACACTGGTCAAGGTTTGTTTTAGGTTGCGAGTC
Organism: Gymnopilus dilepis; assembly: GCA_002938385.1. Taxonomy (NCBI): domain Eukaryota; kingdom Fungi; phylum Basidiomycota; class Agaricomycetes; order Agaricales; family Galerinaceae; genus Gymnopilus; species Gymnopilus dilepis. Next base: position 3,787 of record NHYE01001224.1, on the reverse strand, counting down.
CTCGACTGGTATCTTATGTTTTACTCTTGCAGGGACAATCTGTTACAAAGAACATTGGCTTTGCAACGAAAGCAACGTGCTGGACATGTTGCTCGCCCAACTACTCCCCGCTCTGTTTCTTTCGTCTTTTCACCCTCTGCGACTTCTAACAATACTGCCGCCAATGGAGCAGGCCGCCCGTCAACCATGCAAGTGCCAGACTTCACACCCCTCGGCAGGCGAGCTGCGCTCCCTCGTAAATCACGACCTCAACTTCCACCGGCGCTCGGGAAAGAGGCGCCATTTTCCAACCTTGTTGAGAGGACTGGAAAAACCCCTCGACGACAAGTGCCGCCAACCTTGCTTGCTCCCAGGTATTCTCATTTGTTGGAGGAGGCCAAGTCAATAAGCCAAGAGGGCGATTGGTCTTTCCAAGGCCAACAAAGCGAGAACAGCATGTTGGGTCAGGAGCAGGATGCGCTCTTCAGCAGTGAATCGGGTTTTACCGGCCGTCGCGCTCATGCATCTGGGAACGAAGCAGACAGTTCCGCAGACCTTTCTCAGCCTTCAGAACCACAGAGTTCTACTGTGGGCAAGCGTGTTAAAGGCTTCTTCATGTCATATCTCCCAACCTTGTCATCCAAAGCTGTTCATCCTCCTTCTCAGAAATCAACTATTTCACGGAAGCCGGGCCTGCCATTGCCACCACCAAACGTTCTTGACAAAGTCCGGGGTCCTGTTACAACGCCTGCACGACATCCCTTACCAAAGCCTGTTCCTCCAAAGGAACTTGTCCAGCTTCATCCAGCACCCCCTGTTTTGCCCTCTGTATTGCCAAGGCCAGCAAAGCCACAGAGATTGGTTGAGTTGCACCATTTACCTCCACCTCCAGAAAAGCCTATCATTGCTTCAAATACCTCACTCCGTCCACGAAGAAGCAGTGGAGCCAGTGTGAAGGACCTTGTTAAGGGCTTTGAAGATATGGACAGGTTGGAAAAGGAAAAACTCAATGTTAATCCTTTGAGAAAGCCAAAAGGTATAGATAGTTTGAGGAAGAAGGGTGAAGGGTCTGGTGAGACAAGGCCCAGATGGAGGTTCTGAAAACATTTCTTTTTCTATCTCTTGATATTTAAGAAACTTTGTCAATTTTGTGACTTTTGTATACTCTTTGATATGATTATGATAACAATAGGGACTGACAAAGTTGGTACGATGGCACAGGCTGCATGAACCACAACATTAGATTGTTTCACATTAAACAGCCCAGGTTCACGCCAAGTTACTATTTGTTAGTGATTGGCAGAGATATGCCCAATTACCAGGTGAGGGTAGAGGTAAGATTTCTCCTACCCTATGGACTTGCAATCGAGGGCTGGTGCTGTGCATGGTGTTAGAATATTGGAGGGCTGTGCGAGCAGGCACCATGCCCGGATCCTGGCACTGTCATCACCCAAATTCCGAGTCCCTTTAGGGATCGGGCTATTTTAACTGGGCTCTTCATACGAGCTCGAGGGTGCAAAATAGTCGTGCAAAAAGGAAATTTCTCGTAACGTGATCGCAATTTTCATAATAGGTATTACGTAGTTCGTAATGCGCCTTACGCAATCTGACTGGCCATCGGCTGTGCACAACGGTTGCTCACTCGAAGTGCGCATGTTTGGCGCATGTTCCTCAATTCTCACTAAGAAATTACTTCGTTTAGGAATGGTTCGAAGTTCATTTGACGCTCTGAAAATCACTACAAAATTTCTGCATCTTATCAACAAGTTCTTTCTGAGGTATCCGTGCATCGAAGTCGAGGAAATTTTTCACGGCAGTTTGACGACAAACTCAGTCCAATATTTTGCAATTGCGCCCAGTGCGGTAGACTCAATGATGCCTTTCAGGGACGTACAATATCATATAAAGCCTGTAAAATCGAAACAAAGTTGGATTTATTTATACTGAATATTCCACTCTACATATAGGCGCTGCGGACAAAGGAAATGAAGTGTATTATGAATAAGCTACCAAAGAACTAGAGCTACTGAAGGGTTCTCGTTGCGAGCGCTGTGCATAATTTAATAATAAAGAGCTACTTGTGCAGCTCGGTCTTGCAGATGAGGGGTGCAATGACATCAGCCGTGATGGCAAAGAGCTGTACACATTCAGCAGCGACAATATACGTCCTCCAGCTCGGTGTATGAGGATGAAAAGGAAGCGAAGGTGGTGACAAATATCTAGTGTTGCCGAAGTTCAGTTCAGAACTGCTTCGGAGAACCGGAACCGACAGAACCGAACTGTAAAATTCGGTTCTGTTCTGTTCTGGTTCCTCACTTTGAAGGATCTCTCGGTTCTCGGTTCTGGGATTTGGCTGGTAGGATAGAACCGGTTCAGAACCGGTTCGAACCGAACCTTTTNCTAGTGTTGCCGAAGTTCAGTTCAGAACTGCTTCGGAGAACCGGAACCGACAGAACCGAACTGTAAAATTCGGTTCTGTTCTGTTCTGGTTCCTCACTTTGAAGGATCTCTCGGTTCTCGGTTCTGGGATTTGGCTGGTAGGATAGAACCGGTTCAGAACCGGTTCGAACCGAACCTTTTAGTCTCTTTTCCAGAGCTAGGAATGTAGGATATGTGGTCGGAAATACGTCAAATCATACACAGGGATGCGCTCATCGGAGTTGATTTCATTTGGACTCAGCCAGTAACAGTATTTGAACTCAGCTGGCAACATCTGATTGGACATCATCAAGCCGAAAATATCTTCTGGAACGGTATCTGACTGTGTTCGGCAAGTTCAGGCACTTAAATATGCGTACAAGACCCACTTCTTGAATGCTAAAGATAAGGCTACACTTTGTTTATCAGAGTAAATCATAGAATTAGTATGGATGTATTCAAAATCGGCCGGAATCACTTTTTCTTGAGAGGCGCCCGGTTCCCCGGTTCGAACCGGTTATAGAACCGAACCGAACAGCCAGAACCGGTTCTATACTGTTCAGTTCTGGTTCCAGTTCAGTTCTCTGTAAAACCTTTCGGTTCTGTTCTCGGTTCTCAAAAATGAGGGTGAGAACCGGACAGAACCAAACTTCGGCAACACTACAAATATCAGTGAGTGCATGAGAGGTTGTAATAGCTGTCAGTGGCATCAAGAGGCATAGCTGTAGTGTGTGTTCCGCAAAAGCAGAGTCGCACTTTCTGCTCGGCCTAGCGAGCGATGAGGAGTTGAGCAACGAAGGTTTCACATCATTGCGAGAGACTTGAGAAACAAAGCGCTTAGCTTTGACCTGCCCTTGCTTGTGAGGCAGGTGAGATCGAGCCGCATGCCCTTGCAGGCTCGCAAATAGTTATTACTTCGTATCATTCATCATCAGTCTTCAATGTCACGAATCTGACCCTCACTCATTTTGCAGAAAGCCATACTGCCCTCACAGTAGGGAAGGGCAAAAAGTGTGATGATGATGAAGGAGGAGGATCGATACTGATTGCGACATGGGGTCAAAACTTGAAGAATATAACATTAATGGGACTCGGGACTGCCGTTCGAAGAACCGGCCCTCATTGCAAGTTGGTACAGGTACGTTTTACAGCTGTTTCAGAAACCCTTGTCAGTACGCATTTATTTTTTTCTTGATGAACAACACAGCTGAGCAACAGCTGAGAGGCCACGAGACTGTTGAGATTTGATGAGTGGCAAACCGTGTGCCATGCAAAGACGTTTATTCGGTTTGACCCCTTTTCTTAGCATGACAGAATTGCAGCCACACTTCAGGTTACCACTTTTTAGTACCAACTAGGTATGTTATGAAAAACATTTAACATACCTAAA
>NHYE01001223.1:0-37224 GCA_002938385.1 Gymnopilus dilepis | reverse complement strand
CGAGAAGGTGTAATCAGGGCTCCAGCCTGCCCTAAGGATAAGAGGCTGTGGAAGAAGTATTCTCCATGTCAAACTGGACAGACTACTTCTCCATATTCGTTGGCTCAATGAAGTCCGGACTGTCCAGCATGAAGTGAGAATGGTGAGGGAAAAACCCCCGAATCCCAGGACCACCTCAATTATCTTGAACCCTCAGGCGGAAGTTGCATGACGCACTCAAAGTCTTGAGCTTATTTTTTGAGGGGAGGATCTCTGTCACAGTTAACAAGTTTTGCTATGGGGTGAGCGGATTTGCTGCTCGCCAAAGGCGTTCTTATACATGCGAAAGACTGGTCAACGGTGCTTGTAGCAGTCGATGTTCTCGGCGCTGAGCTGGGGTTGAGCAGAAGAGCACTGAACGGCCGATTGTGGGTAAAATGTGACAGTGACAAGAACGTGACGTGCTAGAACTTTTGAAGCGACGCCAAACATTCATAGCACCTTTAACTTCCACTATCACAGTCGCGTCGCTCAAGCCATGTCGTCCAGCGTCACTAGCCCCTCCAGTAACAAGTAAGCTTCTATGAGGCTTAATAACTCTCTATAATGGCATTTGACGCGGTTCATCGTTTTAGAAACAGCGCTTCTCCGGGCAAGGAGACCAACGCGTCGCCCTCCTCCAAAGGAAAGTCCAAAGCCGTAGAGGAGGCAATGGACGAAGAGGAAGAGGATGACGAAGAAGAAGAGGACGAGGATATGGGCGAAGAAGAAGAAGAAGAAGAAGAGGTGAGTGACGCGTCGCATTTTCCTAGTTTTTCCGCGTCCCTCCCAACTTGTCGTGCTTTTGAGTTCAACTGACATTGCATACGCCAGGAGGAAGAAGACTTCGAAGAAATTGACCCTAGCGCGATTCTGCCCACTGGTAGACGCACTCGTGGTATCAAAGTCGACTATACCTCGAAGGAGGCTCTCGAGAGGGCCGGCTTGAAGGGTGACGATGATGAGGACGACGAGGACGCCGACGTCGAAATGAAACATTAAGAGGCGTTAAAGACGTTTTTTGTAACTGTGAGCTTCTTGTTGTGTGTAATGGTAGGTGGCGTTTCTCACCAGTTCCGTCATTCGCGTCTGACTGTACCTATATAGGTACCCAGTTCCCTGTTTGAGTTCGACAGAGCTTCTCAGCAACAGTGCATCCCCGATGGGCTGAGTATATACCTCGATAGAGAGTTCTTTCGTCGAGTGCTTATCTTTATTCTTGTTATTTGAACCGTCTGTGAATCATGGTCCCTCGCATCAAAAGGCCTTTCCAGATCTAGACCAAGTATGAATCCAGCTCCTTCACAAACATGCTTCCCCCTGCGTTCAAGCCTCCGACGGAGGTGGCAATACAAAGCCGGGAAATGGATTCAATTCCGCGTCATAGCACAACAAAGGACTTACCGAGGGTGGCGACATGCGAAGTCTGAATTGTCCGCATATAACGGCCTCACCATTTTTATGATGTTCTACATCGCGTCTATTCTTTCTGTCCGTCCCAAAATACCCCGTGCCAGACTCCTCAGATGGGACAATGCTCCAATGCTTCAGCTCTTATTCTCGTCTGGGATTTTTCCTCGCGTTTGACTACTCTGAATACATCTCTAATTCTTCCTGGAGATGTTTTGCGTTGGGTTCCGCAACTTCCGGCTCCGGGGCAGATTGTCCTTTGCTAAGAATTGACGCTAGTCGCCGTTGACTGTCAGGCTTTCGACAGGCCTTGAGAGGACCCTTGCGGATGTCAAATATCCCCCTCGGTGTTGCTTCTGGATGACTATCAAACTTCATGGCATTACGAAAGTCCTACAAACCACAGTGTGTTACACAAATAACTAGCGATAGATATTCTACTACAACTTGAGATAGTACAAACCGACTACAAATTGGACCGAAGAAAAAGAGACAGTGGTAAATGGGGTATCATCAGCCCGGGAGTCGTCCATAATCCTCATCCTCTTCCAGCATTGAAGATGACTCCTTGGATCGACCATATTCAACGTAATAACTAGGATTCCTGGCATGTTGGGGAGGCTTCAAGGAGCCACTGTGGGACGAGGGTGACGAGATGTAATGCTCCTGATGCTCCGGGGCAAGCGCCATTGGATCAAATTCGGAGGCTGGGGTGAATTTGTTGGCTCCAGACAGCGGCAGGTCACTCGTATAACTGTGTTCTGGGAGATGGCCAAAGGAGTGGGAAGAGGTGTAGCCAGTAGAGTCTTTCCGATGGTGAAGGGGTATATCATGGGTAGATTCAATCGTGATGGAAGGCCCTTTGACCAAGTCGGGGCGAGTTGAGAAGAATAGGATGGCGTTTAGCATTCCAGATAGGGCGAATATTGTGTTGCTGAAAAGTGTGAATTGATAGGGTGACTGGTGGCCAGCGAACGTGCGCCATCGGGAAATGCTATTGGGAAGCACCGTGATGATGTACACAGCTGGGTAGCTAATTGGACACAGAAGGACGTCAGATCCTCAATTGCAAGGAGATTAAAGGCGACATACAACAACATCAGTTTGGCAATTGCTTTTGCTGTTCTGTCCTCGTCTGTTTCAATTGCTCTTCGGCGCTTGGCTTCACCCTGCTTTGCAGTATAATTCTTGTGCCAATAAACACCTTCATCGATCACAATCCAGCCCTGCATGACCACGAACATTATCCCATAAAGGATGAGCATCAAAAATCCAGCTGTCCATGACCAAAGGTATTCCGTAACAACTTGCTCTGCACGGAATTCATCCTCAATCCAGCACCCTAACCCTTGGATTAGCCAGAGGATTCAAGCAGAACATTCTGAGAGTCACTCACAATAGCCTGTATTCCCATAATATTTTTTATTCCTGTTAATAATGTTCGGAATCCCGATCACTAGGGCATCAAAAACCCATATACCAACGATGACAAATTTCGACAAATGCTGCGGTGTCCTCCATCGTAAGATGAGGACCGCAAATGTTTGGATAGCGATGGCCTAGCTCGAGTGTCAATACAAAATATGCGAGGGCTTGGAAGATTAGCGATGACAAACCAATGAACTAGAGAGGAAGGTCAGCAACTGTGCTTCTGACCGTCTGGGAGACGCTACTCACGACATTGACACCCCGACTATCCCAACCTGCTTGAGAACAGCTTGGGCAGTGCAGAGATGACCCTCGGTTATACCCTGAAATTTTCTGCGTGAATATGACAATCTGGACGTTTTCTGAAGCAGACGCACTCCTTGCTCCATCCATCTAATATTTGGTATCGTTCCTGTAGATCAGATCAGTAAAGTCTGGTATCGTCATGGAAGTATCCAAGAATACGAACCAAGAGCCTGGACGAGATCCGCTAGCATCAGGTTGAGGAATATCCCAGAGTCGGTGGCGTCGGGGCTTAGCACTTTGCCTTTGCCCCAGATGAGAATGGTTCTTCTTAGCCACTTATACTGGGAAAACTCGTTATTCGCGTATTCTTGAGCGGTCACTGACTTGAAGGTACTTACAACAACGAAACACAGAATTGAAGTGACCGCCACAATGGACAGGCTGGGGTCGTGTGCCACCTGAGAAAGCGTCTGAAGACAAGGAACAAGAGACTCACCAGGCACCCTCGATAGTAAAGAAGATCCCCAACCTTTCATTGAAGGTGAACACCATTGTCAAAGGTGGGGGGAAGGAATAGGACGTGGAGAGGGCTGATCACATATATGAACCCCCGGAATTCAATCGGAACACCTAAAATGAGTGGCAGCGGGGTCTAGATGACAGGAGTCAGGCAGTGAAGTGAACGCAGTCATACTGTACAGCAATTCATATAGATATACTGTACCAGGATATGAGGACCCAGTTGAAGATCCAGCGCTCAGGCACCGACTGTTCCGTGGATTCAAGGCATGACAGTCGACGACATGATGGACAGGAACATAAAAGTGTTCGTGACTCTGCGGACGGCTACATCGCCGGGATTAACGGATACTAAGAGAACACTCCGTTACCTGAGATGAGTACATCGAAGATTCTGTGGAGAGCGGACAGTCTGAACGGTCGTCACTCGTTCGAAACCAGTGGTTAACGTCTCCATTGAGGAGTAATGACACCTCATAATCAGCAACAGCCAAATGTTCGGTTCCAAGCGTGATCTGTGAAGTACATATTTCGGAGGTATCATTAGTGAAGCTGGTGGTACAAATAAGAGTACAGATAATTTTGAAATGTTCGTGAGTGAAAAGGAAAAAATAGACAAGGGGGTAGCTCTACAGTAAGCAGGATATGGATACAAGGGGTACGTAGCTCCAAGGTATGTGACGTAAAAAGCAGCAATGGGTAGAGCGTGAGGAGATGAGGAAGGGAGAGCGTGAGGTTCATGGGAATAAGGCGTTCGTAGAGTCGTAAGAGCGAAAGGGATGGTGGCAAAAGATTATTAAAAGGAATCAGTTCCAAGATGGGCAACGAACTGTCATCAAACAAACGAGGGTCGAAAAGCAGTGATTCGAAATCGAAATTAGACGCGCCGGGATTTGGTCGTTGCGCGAAAGGTTGAAAGGAGATCATGAAGGGGACGTGGAATGGGGAATTGAAATTAATAGGCTACGTCTCTTCGGCGCCTGTAGCGTCCGAAGATACCGCAAGCTGAAGTGCAGAAGCCCAGCAGAAGTGCCACGAGAGCACCGAGAGTGAGCCAGTTGCCGTTGCCATACTGAGCAGGAGTGCCAGCGTCGCGGTAACGACCACGAGCAATACCAAAGAGAATCATGTCAATAATCCACACCACCAGGGTGGTGAGCAAGGCGAGGGCGGAAATGAGGGTCATGAAGATTGTTCCAACTCGGTGATAGCCCGCCCCGCACAGGCCGAAGAGAAAGGCGAGACCTGCAAGACCTGCAGCTATTTATGAACAGAGGTGTGAGCATGCGCAGTGCCTTTAAGAATAATTGCTCCGGAGACTTACCGATTGGGTGCAGGATAAGAGCCTCCGTGAGGTGGTGTAAGATCCTAGAGTTAAGGTGGGGATTACTGCGCAGTATACATATCAGATGAAGTCTTGGTGAACACAGGTATAGAGGACATACGTGAAGTGGTATCCAATATGAGCTTGACTCCCAGTGAATCCAAAGACACCGTATCTGAGCTGCCCAGGCCCGGATGGTCCGACATTTAGAAGAGACACTTTTGACCATGTCGGTACAGAAACTGACACCTGTAAGGAGATAATCAACAAACGACGAAGATGAACAGCAACATGAACGATCATACAAAGATCAGCAACACCATCGCGGCAAAGCAAAAGAATAGGCCTGGTAGGGCGGGAGATGCTGCCATGGCTACTAGTGCTTTAGGTGGGGCGTTCGCAAGTGCGGAGGAAAGAAGAAGAATGGAGAGAAAATGAAAATTAGGAGCAGCCTTATAAGGCGTTGAGTTCAAAGTGTAGCGTCATACGCCAAGACCCCGCTGGTCCCGCCAAAAAACCGTGAGAATGTGACGTATGACGTATATTGCCTGGAGCATCACACCCACAACGCCGTCTGCGCCATCCTTCACACAGCCCATGACCGACTTGAATGCCCAAAATTCATACAAAGCTTCCGAGATAACAAGAACATGAGGTTTGCTCTCTACGTATATGGTACTTCTTGCGCCAATGCATGATGTATATTTACTTGGAGCTCGAATGTTCTACTGCATGCTACAAGCACAGAAGTTCACGAATTCCCGAGGCTCAAGCTGGCAGAAGTCCCTCTTCTTTCAGCTTCCTGATTGCCTCGTCGGCCACTCTGAAAGACCACATCCCGCTCGGTGCACCGCAATAGCTAGCAACGTGCAGGAGAGTCTCCCTAATTTCTACCTCTGAAGCGCCATTGTTAACTGCGCCCCTAGGATGTGCGTAGTTGTAGGCTGTGCGGCAGGCGCAGATTTATCCAAGAAAGCATACCTGATGTGACCTTTCAGCTGTGCCGGAGATATGAGACCGTTGGCCAAGACAATTAGAAAAAGAATCCTGCACGTACTTCAGCTTCCTTTCCCTGGGATGCAAGCAATGCGATGACAATCAGACTGCGTTGCTTCAATTCGAGTCCCGGCCGAGTCCAGATGGTACCCCAAGCCGCCTGTTCAAATCGTGTCAAGAAGGGATTAGAAACGAACAACCCGGTGCTTTACCCCGGTGGCAAGCTCCTGCATTGGCCTCATGAAATCGGAGGCACCCTGTAAATCCACGTCGAGTCAAATTCCAAGACGTCATACTCGGCGCGCAATGCTTTACCTGCTTTAGTTGGTTATCAACGTAGGCGTCGCCCTATCTGAACTCAGTGCTGGGATCCCTTCCTCATAAATAATGAGGCGCTCACCATGACCTTCCTCCTCATGACCATACCAGCATCATACAGCTCTTTGTGCGCTCTCTCATTTGGTCTCTGCTCAGACATGCTTGTAGATACGAGGAAAGATGGGTGCTATGAGAAGAGAACGGCCGCGATTCTCACAAGAAGGCGGAAAACGTCGCAGGACGCGTCTTTACACGAAAGATAGGGGTATCACGCGCCTCTTCAATTAGGGTCGGGACTCCGTGGTCTAAATTTAGACCGCAGGTTGAGGAAGGAGATGACGGAGGTATCTCACAGACCGAATTCTTCGCAACGAACTGGGCTCGATATCTTGTCTTCTATCATTGACGGAACATAGTATCCCATTATCCCAGCCAGTGCGGCGAAAACATTGTTTTCTGACCGATTTGCACACCAATAGTTTCGACAAGCGAGAACACTGTACAGATGGTTGACTTTCCGAAGTCCTTTGGATGGATAGGCCTCGGTGCAATGGGTTTACCAATGGCACTGCAGCTACGGAAGAAGATCCCGCACGACCGGACTCTCTTCATATACGACGTCGACAGTCGTGCTCTAGAAAGATTTCTAGCGGACGCGGCCAGTCAGAATGGTGAAGGTATTCGGGAACGCATAGTCGTCGTGCAAAATGCCAGAGAGATAGCGGAGAATGCGGTGAGTACAGCTACCTCCAAGGGTAAAGCAAGTAGGTCCTGAAAATCCTGAAGGAATGCGTGATTACTATTGTACCGGAAGGTTCAGGGAATTCCTTTAGTCCTCGTCCGCAAGTCTACATTGAATGATTTTCTAGGCGTCCATGTCAAACAAGTGTTTCTCACCGCGAACACGGGGATTCTAGCGGCCAAGGATCTGTCGGGTAAATTATTCATCGACTGGTAAATTTCGAGGAACTCCACGAATCTATACGCTACGCTGAACCCAACGCCCAGTTCTACAATCGACATCGCAACCTCCAAAACCATCAACGAAGCCATCACCTCCTCCTATACCACCCACCCCAACCACCCAAACCCACCCCGATTCTACGACGCCCCAGTCTCCGGCGGCACCGCAGGCGCCTCCGCCGCCACCCTCACCATCATGCTCGGCTGCTCGCCCACCTCGCCCGACCTCCCGCGCCTCACGCACGTCCTCAGCACCATGGGCAGGCACATCTACCCCACCGGCGGGCCCTCCCTCGGGCTCGCAGCGAAATTGAGCAACAACTACCTCAGCGGGATGATCGCGCTGGCGACGAGCGAGGCGATGAATGTGGGGATGAGGCTGGGCTTGGATCCGAGGGTGTTGCAGCGGTGTTTTAGCACGAGTTCGGGGGGGAGTTGGGTGAATGATACGGTTAATCCTGTGCCGGGGGTTTGTCCGGATGCGGTGACGAGCAGGGGGTATGAGGGCGGATTCAAGGCAAGTTGTTACCGATTATGGAAACCATTTCCAACTACAGGACAATAATGCACAGGTCCAATTAATGAAGAAAGACATGACTCTCGCAATTGAAGCTGCAAAGCAAGTAGGCGCCAAGCTTGTACTCGCAGATGCAGGCCTATCTGCCTATTCAGCTGCTTCAGAAGATCCTCGGTGCCGTGATCGTGATTCAAGGGTTGTTTATCGCTGGTAAGTCAGCTTTCCTGCATCGAGAGAACGGGCATTTATCGCAGAATAACAGGCTCGGGGGGATAGAGCCTGAGACGGAGCATACGAAGAAATAGCGAGTGATGGACTATATGTGAATGTCGCCTTATCCATAGCTGTTTGGGATATATCACTATCCTTGATGTGACTCTGCTGGAGCCCAGCGATTGGGAACAGCTATCTGTCCACGTAGATTTTGCGTGTCCATGGTCGTCTCGAAGAATCATGAGTTTGGAATGACGACGGTCTGGTGAGAATGGTCGCCGCTTTTGCTATCATCATAATCCGCCAAGAGAAGTTGAGCACTGCTTCGCATCTCAAGCCTTCAAGCTTCAAGAACTGCGGTTGAAGGATCAGCGCTGTCCACGTCAAAGAGGGATATTACGGGTCGGACTTGATTAATGAGATCAGGATAGGATGGCAGTCGTGAGCTCGGCCAAGGGCAACTCGGTGTGGACTGGAATCAGTTACGCGCCACTGCTACTGCATTATTTATACAGTTCCCCGTTATAACACGACAAACCTCTTGCAGGGTACAGGAGTTCTTATCCGCTCTGCGCAAGGCAAGAGCGGCCAAAGACAGAGGCTTGATAGTTGTCGCGTTTTTAAAGCAAGTCGACTGCTCTCAACGTACTTGGAAGCAAGGTTCAGAGACTTTGCGAGACGTCTGTCGAATTCAGCATTCTGGGTCTTGTTCGGATGCCACGTTCATCTGGCGCTTTGTTCCTTTGTACGGTATGTGGTCGACTCATAAAGGCCGCAGTCCTGAAGCTTGATGGGCAGGCATTGAATCAAAATCCCGAAGAGCAGGGAGGATTGGTGAGATTATAGATAGAGAAGCTAGCCTCCTCGTACGGCATGCTTTTGGATTTCAGGAATGATGGTAGGTGCTGCAGGCAGATGGAATCCCTGATCCTAAAGCCGGTTGGGCAAACGCGACGGAGTATACGCTCAGCCAAAACAAGAGCCCGAGCCTCTCTCTTCTCCTAATTCCAGGCGTTGGTTGCCCCGGAAGAGTACGTGCCCGGCGTCTGGACGTGCAAAAAGTGGGGGAGGGCGAGGGGGTGGGGCTTTTCTTTTTCTTTTCCGAGGATGGGATGGTTTTATGGCAGATGGCGCTTCTGCTTCTGATGGGATGGTTGTGGTCTCCATCTTCGTATCCGTGGTCAGAGGCAGCTGCTGAGGATGATCGACAGGTTGGGCGATTCCAGCGGTAGGTACAGGTACATCAAAGATCGGGGTTTTGATTGGAGGTGATGGTATTCGTTTTGTTGTTCGACAGTGCATGCAGGTATACGCCATGATGTGACCATGGACGCGTGATTCTAGCAAGAAAATTAAAAGTGTGCATCCAGCATGAAAAGTTACACACTCTTTACGCGCACAGTCGCAGTGGATCCTGGAATCAGGACTGTACTACATCCCGAGCAGAGGGAACGCTTGAGGGAGGGATCCCTACATACGCCGATCAGTCAAAAAAAGGGAGAGAGTATATGTGGGATACATACATCTTGACAGTTGCTTTTTGTCCTACGACGCGCATGCTTTCGACGTACGTACGCGCGAGATCACCAGTATCTTTCATGTTGATCTTCCGCCTCTGTTTCTTTTTCTGCACACTCGCCATCTCCGTGTCTTGATCATCGCGCTCTTTCTTCGATGAAATGTCCTCCATCTGATCGGTGATCAAGTCGGTCTGGCGTGCTTTGCCTTTCTCCTCTGCAGACAGAGTAGGCGCGGCAGACTGCAGGTAGACGCCGGCTTGGTATAGGAAGTTGAGCCGCTGGACTACATCGCGGTTGGCGGTGGAGTTCACGTTCGGCGTGTCGTCTTTTTGTTTCTTGACCATGGCTGCAGAGATGACAGTCGAGAGCGAGAACGCTGCCGACAAGAGCCGACGCGGTAGCCAAAAATAACTCGAGATTTCCCAAACGAGCACCCATCCATTTTGCGTTTTGCTCAACGGCCACTGTCGCCTTTCCCTCTGACGCGTCGAATACAGCCCAGCACACAGTGCAAACGACGCTTGCAATCTTAATCTATTATGAACGACAATGACGGAAGGCCCTCCATCATCAGCAGCGAGCTCCTCTAAGCTGCCTCCTGTGCCCGAAGCCTCTTCGACCCAAAGCCAAAGTCCGGCTGCGTCTTCGCCCTCTGCCGCATCGAACCCAACTGCTACTCAGCCTCTGCCACAGGCATACGCAAATTACGCGACATGGGGGAGCGTGTGGCCCTCTGCGTACTCTGGATACTACCCAGCGACGACCAATGCCTCCGCGCACCAAATGCCATATGCGGGCAACCCATACGCTGCGCATATGTACCAGCCCCAGCCCCAGCTTCACACATATTCGGCACCACCACGCCCCAAAAGTACAGATACGAAGACTACTGTCGACACTAATCGAGCTGCGAGTTCGAAACCGCCCTCACCACCGCCACCACCGCCACCTCCTCCTCCTCTTCCTGAACCGGAGACGTACAAAGACTGGGACGAAGTCCTCAGAAAATTTATCGCGACGTGCAAGCTGACACAGACTCTGAAAGGTCTTGAGTATGACATGCTGGTACTCAATCCGGAGTGGGAGCAGAAGACCATTCCTGATGCCCTGAAGGAGTTGGTGACTGGACTACAGGTACGCCCTCTGCTGCCTGCTTTTTGGACGACTGACTAATGTCATTCTAGTCTATACTAGATCGAATATCAGGCAAGCAAAAGGCTAATGAAAACTCCATGCAAGTCGACGAAGACGTCGACATAACGTCCACTGAGGATACCCTAGGAGGCCGTCCTCTGGAAGAGCGTAAATTAGACTACGCCCACCTCTCACTAGGCGTCGAACGGCGTTCACCATCCTCTGTAAGACTCTTTCTACTCAAATTCTCGTATGGAGTGCTCAAATCGATAGTGCCCCCTCTTATTTACCCATTCCCCGATGTTTCCTGCACTCACCGCCTTCTTGACGTGACTATATGCGCACCCAGATCAACAAATCCATCTCCCACTTCCTCGCCCGCACCCGCGCCCGCAACGACGCCTCCAACCGCTCCGAATTCCTGTACACCCTCGCTGAGAAGAAGCGGCAGCTCGCCCAGAGCCTGCCCCAATCAGCCGAGGGGCAAAATGGGAACACAGACCTGGATCAAAATGCCCCCCAACCGCCTGAGATTGTCTCATGCGCACGCGTCGATGCGCGGCCTATTGACAGGGACAAGCAGATTAAATACGATATTGCGAAGTACGGCGAGGGGCCTTTGACGAAGACTGTTCATAAATCCGGACAAGACGCTGCCTCTTCTTCTGTCCAAGCTCAAGTGCAGTCCGGTCCAGCAGACAACCCCGCCGCTCCTGGTCCTTCACAACCATCAACATCAGCGCCTGCTCAGACCACGACGTCCAATGGATCCCAGCTTCCTACCACCACACAATCAAAAAGGAAGAGGAAGCTATCCGAGCTGAACGGCTCATCCGAATCCCAATCACAAGCGGCTCCCAAAGCCAACTCAAGCTCAAGTTCGAGAAGAAAAGGGAAGGGCAAAGCAACTGCCACCGCCACTGCCAACGGAGAGCACACACCCATCGAACACTCTCCGTCAACGCCAGGAGTCCCAGGGCCGGATGGCGAAGAGGAAGCTCTGGCTTCCGCTACGGCTTCGAGACACCCTGGGGTAGATGAGCGTTTGAGGAATCTTGAGGAGCATCTCGCGGTTCGTTATGGTCAGTATCGTTATCCTCTCGTCATGTCTACGTTCTTATCACCTCACTCTTTATACAGTCCCAACACCACCGCGTACACTCATGGCGAGACTCAAATACCTCGAAGACCACGTCATCAAGCTGGAGAAGGAGTACCCGCCATGGGCGGCGCTGCATTTCAATCAACCTCGACGAGGGGTACGTTTCCTTCTTTCTCTCTCTCTTCACTTTGTAGTTGTGGATTCTCCATGCTCATCGTTATCTGTCCTTTCGTTTGCACAGTGGCCTCCACCGCCACGAGCAACACCCCTCATCGTCCCTCCTCACCTGCGCACCGTAACGAGCTCGTCCTCAACTCCCTCCGCCACAACAGACCCCAACACAACATCCTCCACTGCCGTTCCATCTCCCAGCTTGTCCGGTGCGGTTCTCCCAGGTCAAGCTGCTGGCACCGGAACAGGAATAGGCACAGGCACAGGAATAGGGACAGGGACAGGGACGAATGCGAAGCCTAAGAAGACGTCGACGCTTCATAGGGCCGTTTTGGAGCGGCTGGAGGTTCAGAGAGCGATGAGCGAGATGAATGGGAAGGGGCGTGCGGATTGATGTCCGTTTTCCTTTTCGACGTCTAGCCTTGTCTAGCAACGTTGCTCCCTCGAAGAAGAGGCCCGATATCATGATCAGCTTTTCAGTGAGGGTCTGCAATCGTCTGCAATCTTCCACTTCGCTGGCATCATCTGGGCTGTCATACGCAGAGGGCCTCGAGCACACCGATGCATCGCCTTTCAACTGACCTTACGAAGTCATGGTTGGAGAATTTTGGCGGGCAAGCACTACACTTTAGGGCTAGGGCGGTTATATGCGCCTTGAACGCATACCAGAGCTGCATTCCTGGGCAAGAGCTCATCAAGTCGCTGAAACGTTGCAACCAGAGAGACTCGGAATATCGTATTCTTAGATTTACCTCATAATACATCCATCATCGCCACACATCGTTAACATCCAGCGATCCGCTCGGCGGAGTCGTCTGTGAGTTATTCGGGTCGGATTCCCAAGTGACGGCGCCATTGAACTTGCGGATGTATTTGTACTGGAAGTCGGTGTTGGCGGGAAGGGTGACGGTGACTATGGGGAGCAGAGGCAGAGATCAGACTATGTCCGTGAGGTACAAGAGCCAGGAGAGGCGGGGTGCTTACCACTCCAGGTTGGGTAGTCGACTGGGAAAAGGCCGAGAGCAGTATCGGTCGACCAATTTTCAAGAGCGTCGATGGATCCTGTTAGGAAGATGTTCTCTGCAAAAATAGTGTCCTTTGAAAATCTTTTAACCCCATGGATTCGTAAAAAAGACTTACCTCCGAACTGCGTAGTGGCAACGACATTGAACGTTACTTGGACGGTCGGACCAGGCTGGACTTTGCAAACACCAGGCACAACCAGCCCTTTCGCACCCCAGCTCGCCAGAACAGTCCCATTGCGCGCAGCAAACGCAGTCAACGCAGACGCATAGCTCCAAGTCAGATCGTTCGCGCTCAGCTCAAAACCAGTGTTCTTATCGAACTGTTCTGATAAACTCCCATCGGCGGCTGTGTGCTTCGCGTTGATTGCTAAGAAACCGTCGGCGAAGGTCTGGACGCTGGTGATGATAGTGGTGAATTGGGTGCTTGAGGAGGCGTATGTTCCGGGGGTTATTGGGGGGGAGAATTGCTGGAAGAAAGCGAGGGATGTGCTCGTGACTGTCAGAGACTTTTGCTGCTTCCAGACAATTAGGGCGTCATATAGCTGCTCGGCGACGGCAGCTGTAGTTATGAACCAGGGCTGAGCGGTAGAAACTCAGAGTCAGTAAGCTGTGGACGGTTTGGAAGAGATCTCACATTTCCGTTGAAATAAACATCTTCTGGGTACCGACCAGTAGCAACGGCCGCGTTTGGGGGTAGTCCACTATTGATGCCATAGATGGTCCTGAAAGAATCCACGTAGACCTTCAGGCTGGACAGTGCTTTGTCCGAACACGGTTGGAAGGTAGCAGCGTCGCAGCCTGCTGTTGGGTCGAATGTGTGGATTGAGGCTAGAGCAGTGTTGGCGTCTATGCCCGACCGACCTCCGCCAGTATTTGCAGTTATATGGCCTCCTGTCGGATTCCAATATGACTAGAAAAGAAATCGAGCCTCAGATTCGCGGCTTATGATTGCAGCTGCCAGCACAGGATACAACTCGCCTGCAGGAAGATAAGATATTGTCGGCTTGAGCGGTGTATCCGGCTACAAGAGAATTCTGGCCGACTCTCGTTGCAAGAGTAGCACCTTCTCGGAGCGCACGGTGTTGGACAGCTGATGTGAAAAATGAGCTAGAGTCTATTTCCTCCCAAAGGTCGAATCTTGGAACGGACTTAGCCTCCGGATCTAAAATCAAGAGAAAAAAACTCCACATACGTGGACTGGTTCCAAAGATTGGAAAGATAGTCCAGATCCAATTGGATGACAGGCCACATTGTTGATGCCACGAATGAGGTATTTGAGTTGGCCATAAGCCAATTTGCATATGAAATTAACGCAGTCGCACGAAGAGCAGGCCCATCTATCTTTTCTATGAGAACGACCGGGAGAGCATACTGAAATAATCGATGAATTACCACGCTGAGGCCTGATAATTCATATGTCAATGCGTTGACATCTGACAATGGCAGGGAAATTACCTTCCCCATGGTCCCGTAAAAGCCGTTCCGTCAATATTGAACTTAGGTTCGCCCAAGCCTCCTGTTGACACGGTCCCGCTTGGATTCGAAACCTGCTGTAGTGCAACTTGAGCCTCAAAGTATTGGTCAATACTCGTCCTCAAAGTGGGATCTCCTCCCCGAGTAAACCTGTCGTAGGGGGGGAAAGAAGAGGGTACTATCAGAAAGAAAATCATTTCAGCGAATCGCAACGTACTTGTCAATAATAACCTTGAAGACCAGAGCAGAATCCCTCGACCATGTGAACAGATAATCCGGGTTCACGTTGCTGGGGCTTGCAATTACTAAACCGGCCTATCGACGACATCAATTAATGCCTTTATCTTTGTTGAAAGCTAAGAGTTCTTACTTTTGCTCCTGACGACTTCAACCCAGAGGGGCCTATATTGGCAAGGAGGCCTGCCATCGCTATTGGAGACTCGGTTGCAACATATTGGTCGACGATGGAAGACTGAGCAAGGGCAGAAATGCTACAAAGGAGAAAGGGTAAGAGGAAGCGCATCGTGAGGTGAGGGAAATCGGAACCGTGCTGTTGATATTTATACCTTAACTTCTGGTGATGTATTATTATACGACCTTCATGACTGTTGCAGGAAATAGTCCTGGAGATGGCGGGCACAAGGACATCCTGGCTGTTCAGGTCAGAAGCGACGACGGTAGCGCATGGGTAGCTTCAAAACTCTCAAGTCCAAAGATATAACTGATTGATCTGGAATGCAGAAAGTGAAATAACGTAGACACCAGCGCAGGCAAAAAATTCATAAAGGCTTTAAAAGCAACAAGCTCTTTACGATCTGAGCTGAATCTTGAGGTTGAATCATGATCGTTGTTCATATCATTATCAATGAATTTATGTAGAGCTAGTTGAACACAAGGATTAAGTCACCTTTGAACATCAGCAGCAATGATTAGCACGTACTCTCTTATAAGATTAATTCCCCTTACTGAATTGGAACCGTGCAACATACTTCTTTCCAAGCCCACAAGTCAGAGATTTTGCTTGAACAAGGCGTGCAGAGTCGACTCCTCCTCCGAGTAGTGAGTGATTCATCTCGCCATGATTGAAAATGTACAGGCGTCAAAGCAGTGTCCAAAGGGCTCGTTGGGATCCCCGACTCGTCACGCAGTGACAGGGAGGGTTCTGTCGAGGACGAACGTCTCAATCCCTGCCAACTTCGTTCGGATCAATTCTCACAGTCACATGCCTCTCCCCTTGCGACGAGTATCATTATGGTACTCGGTTTTGGTCTTGACAACTTCGACGAATTTCTCTTCTCAAATTTCGAGTGTCTTTCTACTATTCTATGCTTCTATCCTCCATTCAAATTATCTCCTTGTGTGGCCCAGTGCTACATGCTGTAATTTTCTGTTGTCAACCACTTATTTCCTTCCTCTATATTGTCACTATGTTTGAAAATATCGTCGTTCTGGGTTGCAGATCAACCGCATCTGTCACGTCTCTCAGCCACGGAACTCGGGACTCTGCTGTACTCTCTGGCATACGTCTAAATTCCTGATAAGACGGCTGACAAGGATGCTCTGTCAGAGCCTGTTAGAAAAGTCTTTTCAAGCGTGCCGCCCTTGCTGCTCTTTCAACTGCAAAGTTGTATCGGTAGCTGCGGCCACCATATCGCGCACTGCTGTTCTTGCCGCACACACTCTGTGCTACTCGGAGACTCTTGCTTTTCTGCTCCAGAGGAGAACCAAGCGTCTGCTGTGGATATAAAGATTCTTTCTCAAAATTGAATGGCCTTTGACAGCATTGTTCGCCCTTTCATTTTCGCATTTTCGGTAAACCCTCCCTCTTCCTTATGGAAAAAGTACTAAAGGATATGTTCCCAAGACTGCATCCTGTACACAGTGCTCACCAACACTTCAAATCAGCCGAAATTCAGAAAAGATCTTAGCAATCGAGTTCGAGTCTAATGACCTCTTGTATTCTATGCTGTTGAATCTGTGGAAAAAATAAATTAGCACAGCATAGTATTCCGTAACTTTGGTTGCTGCCAGCACGTATTTGGGAATTAGTGTCCTTGAAATTCATGACCTTGGTGAGTATATATCCAATCTGGTGTGGTCTGGCATTGCAATTATAGACCACAAAATCGTTTGACCTTGAAAATTGAGCTTACACCCAGCTTGCAAGAGGATATACAGACCAATCAGGCGATTCTTGTGGTCATCGCGGTCACCACATGGCTATGATATCAGGCCGCCCAAGAAGGAACGCACAAGGACGTCTATGTCTTCAATGTTCACGGTGTCAGTATCTGACTTCTTGCACACCCTTCCGAGGCCAGGAAACTCAACAGCCTGCTACCTGAAGGGCCATTTCGTGAAGCTGTTGGACTTGAGTTGAATTGATTGATTCTGACATAGACACTCGCCAATTCTCGAGCCTCAGATTGACGAGGGGCGTAAAATCGTACAATATTGTATTCAGGTTGCAAAAGTGATATGATGACATGGGTGTCATCTTCTAAGTAAACGAGTATCCCTACATCATTGAATGAGGTCTACGCTGCTTGGGACGCTCCTGGATGTCGCCAACAGATCGTGCGAGAAAATGACGAGTCGGGGACTGGCGCATTGCGCCGCTATGGATGATATATCATATTGGAAGCAAAACAAGGGAGTCGAAACCAAGTTGAAGTTATCAATGCGGTCAGGACTCAGCCGCGTCAGGCCGCGTCGGCCCTCCGCGTCGTGTCACGTGGCAAGTCGCAGTCAGCAGCGGCGGGCGACTTGCGCTCTCGGGCGAATTCCTTTCCTTCAACTTCCTGAGATTCCAAAACCTCTGTTATGCCTCGACACACGGACCAGCTAGACAATCGCAGGACCTCGGTTGACTGACACGTAATAAGGAAGAATATATTGAAGTACAACAACGGGTATCGAATGGTTTGACTAAAAAACGCCCCATCTACTTCAGATGGGGAAAAAGAATGGCAACGCAATAGTCGAATGAAATAGAGAAGAGGTACGAGTTTACTATAGCTAACTTATTACAATTGAGGTGAAATACTAATTGTACACATTACTTGTTTGGAACAGATTACACTGTTTTTCTCTCGCCGGTGCCGATCGCTAGCATTATTGGTGTTGGAGTTATGGATAGCGAGTGGTATTGGACTGGTGGCGATCCGAATTCGACCTGACGACGATGACCTCCCGAGATATTCAAAGCAAGACAAGAAGTGGATGATATACTGTAGTTGCATAACGAAGAAAGGAGCGTATAAAGGGATCGGCAGGGTAATGATTCGATTCGATAAATGAATGTGAGTTATGTTGTCTGCGATAACGAAAGCTGTACTGACATTAGATGTCGGTCGGTTGCAGAGAATAGGTACTCACCACAAATACAAAAAATAATATCAATAAAGACGTCGCCCCCTGAAAACCGGAACAAATTCCAAGAAGTAATGCCTGCATGAAAGATCGATTTAAACTTGAATTTCCCAAACATCCGCGTCAAGGCGACTCAGTAGCCTCTGCGAAAGAAGGGCTTCTTCCAGGCCAAAGTCCGCATCTTCTGCGTTTGCCTTTATGTTCGTAGTAGTGGCTGCAAGAACGGTTGATCGCCTCGCCTTCTTCTTGTGTTTCCGAGAGGGCTTGCCAACTATGCGAACTGTGCGATGTGCGCCAGAGAGAATGTTCCTCTTCGAGCTCGTTTCCGATCGACTGCCGTTCACAGCGCTCAAAGCAGGGGAACTCGGGCGTGCTGGCATCGGAAGCTTCCCCCATGCACTCATCCTCCTCCTTGGACCAGTCGCACTGGCTTGACCAGTCGCTGGATAGCCGTTTCCAACTTCTTGGACGGCTTCGGAATTGAATTCCCAGAATCTTTCAATTCCAGTCTCCACCTTGTTCCTCAGGGAAGGAGGTGGAGGGGCGAATGGGTCCGTCAAATCCATAAAGTCTCCTTCCCCTGCTTCCATCACCATCTCTCCAAATCCGTGACCAAGCCCTGCCTTTCCCCTCGCAGACCCGTTCATGGTCGGACTTCCACTTACGCTCATCCGTATCGTTGCGCTGCTCATTCTCGCCCCAACACCAGCAAATACGTTCCGAACAGTACCCATCGTCATCGACGACAAACGCGACGTAGATGACGCTCCTTTCGGTGTACCAGGTGTTGAGGCCGACTGCTGTTGTTGACTGGCAGGAACGCGTGGTTTAGGCGGAGAGCCCGAGTTGGAGAACGAGTTTGGAAAGATTAAAGGGAATTTGTAAGGCAAGCCAGCCGATGTACTGCCCGCGTTAGGAGCGACTTCAGGCGACTGTGGACCCCATACAGACTTGCTTGACACGGGTGGCGCGGATAATGGCGTACGCTTCTGTGTCTGGCCACCTCCGAAAATCTTCCCCTTGAGCTTGTCAGGGGAAGCTCCTGACTCCGGTGTCGTTGCTGGGAGTGGAGGCGCGGCCACAGTCTGAGCTTGTGCATGAGCAAGGGCGAATATGCTATTCAAGCTCGGTGTCATGCTCGCGTTCATGGAAGGCGCAGGAAGTGTTGTCGAAACAGAAATATCATCAGGCAGACCACCAGCAAATGCTGCCAGCTCCTTGAACGGAGCAGTAGGCGAGTCCAGTCCCCCTTCTCCCCGTGCATCTCCACTCTGCCTCCGCATCTCCTCCATCTCTCGCTCAAGCTGCAGGACGTCGTCCTCAGGGCTAGGAGTCGCAGGCTCGACTGGCACCTTTCTTGCTACGGGTATCGGGAGCGGTCTTGAAGGGACATTGGGAGGATCAGCAAAAGGATGATGTTTCCAAGAGCTTCCGCTTGTCCGAGGCGCCTTAGAACTCTGAGGCGTATACGCGTTGTTGGGAGCAGGTGCGGACCGTGGGGCGGCTTTGACCACAGCAGGAGCAGCGGGTACCGGCGACGTTACAATAGGCGGCAGAGCGGGGCGAGTTGTGGAAGCAGGGGGTATATATGCGATGATGGGGCTTATAGCTGGAGCCTGGAACATAGTGGATTGCCCAGTAGGAGATGGTGTAGTCGGACTGGAAGGAGCTGCAAGAATCGTAGCGGCAGGCGTCACACGAGCAATAGAAGCAGAAACCAGCTTGGCTGCAGCGACCGAATGGACATCTTCATCGTCGTCGTCAGCTGTACGGCTTCCGATGCTCTTCTGACTCTCATCCCTTGATTCGCGTCTGGAGGCTTTCCTCGCTTTCCATTCCGGCTCTCCGTAAGCAAGACCTGCAGAAGCCAACGTCAAGTTAGGTCCCAGCGTTCTGCCTACGCCCAGCTTGAAGCTCTTCTTCAACTGTGTCCCGAGCCCATCCCTTCGCAAAGACCTTCCACCCAGACTCGCGCTGCTCCTATGCCCGTGACTGGAGCTCGTCTTGCTCTCCGCAGTCCCAGGCCGCGATGTCGCAGCACCTGATGATGCAGTTGTTGATGTCGATTTGACCTTACGATGCTCAAGAAAGGAAGACCGAGGCATAGACTTCGAAAGCTGTTCGGGGACGAATGGCTCTTGTTCGACAACACCAGCTTCGTCAGCTCTGGTCACAGACTTGGATCTCTTCTTCAGCTTCTTGTTTGTACCAGAATCGGTGCTCGTCAAGCCGACGCCAATTCCAAGGATGTCCTCCAGCTTCTCCATCTTAGCAGCCTCCCGACTCGACGACGTCCGATGGTGCATAGCCCCAGCGGGCGACGAATACCGCTTCAACTTCCTCGTCGTGGTTGTCGGCACCTTCGCTTCCTTGTCCTTCAATTTATCGCTCGCCTTCCTCCTGATGCCTCTGAAATCAAGGAAACTCGACTCCTGTATCTCCTTCATCTCCCTGTCGCCGCTCTGTCTTTTACCCTTCGGCGATGGATCCCACCCAAACTCCCACCCAAAGAGCTTTTTCGAGGTCGGCGCTGGGGGGAGCGAACCTCTTTTGTGGATATACATCGCTGGGTCCTCTACACCCTTCTTGGACTTCAACTTGGAAGGTTTCGGCTTCGACGTTTGACCAGCAGCAGCAGGCATCTTGGGCAGAGGAGGTTTGATCTTTGACCTCCTCTTGTCGCTGAAAGCAGACATGGCACTGCTAGCCATCGAGCTCGATCGCGACAGAGCCCTGTGCATCTCGCTTTCCAGGTCAAGATCTCCATTAGCATCTTGGTCCATATCTTCGAGATCCTCCAGGTCGAGCTCAAGGTCGAGGCCCTCCTCCGTCTCGGTCGTCTCGATTAGTGACCGTCCACTGAGCGACTTTCGAAGCTTTGGTGGCTCATACGTCAGGGTGATGGGCTCTCTCGACAGGCTGTAGTTCTGGGAGTCCTGGTGCTGATGGCGCTGGTATGGTAGGGGAGGGGGCTGATCAGCCTGATCTTCGTTCGTCTGGGTCAAGAAAGGATAGGTGTATGAAACCTCGTGGACAAAACTTTCTCGATTCATCCGGACATTGTCGAAAGGCGAATGATCTGAACTCGAAGTAGATTCGGAATGTGCGCCGTGACTATCATTCGAGTCCGCTTTGGAGTATCGGTCGACGAGAGGACGAGACAATCCAGCAGGTGCTGCACCCGGTCCAAAGGCATCCACTCTCTTCCTCGTCTTTGGTGGGGGAGGTGGAGCGAGATGGATGACCACAGGTTGTGCACGACCATGGGACGCATCGATCGTCTGTATTGGCGAAGGACCCGAGCGTGATGGACGATATGGCTCCATGGGCGGGCGCTGCGCTCTGCGCGAGAGAGAAGCCTGGGTGTTATTTGCATACGCTGTCGGAAAAGAAATGGTGTTCACAGTCAGCATATCTGTATGGCAGTGCAGATGATATCTGAAGAGGACAGGAAAGTAGGAAGAAAAGGCGAATCCAAATGCAACTTTTTGACAGGGAGCAATGGACAGATAATGGAACTCCGTTTGGGAATGGAAGCCTGGTAGGGACACTCGACATCCGCGTGCAATGAAGGCACACGTCAAAGGGAGGAAAGAAGGTACAAGAACGATTCTTAATGAAAAGCCAGGGACCATGACTTACAGAGATAAGCCGACATGGTTGCTGTGATTGCGAGGACGGTACACGCTGCTTGAACGGCCTTTAAACTCGCAGTTGCGGGAGTTGAGATTGCAGTGGATCTGAAGCAAATAGAAATACGTGTCAGTCTGGATGCGTGTTCAGTCAAGGCATCCGAACCCACAATTCAGGGACGACAACGGCAGCAGCAACTCCGCACGTGTAAGCGAGTACAAGAATGAGCTGCGCTGCAAAGAGAAGAACCAGCGAGGTATATGACCGTCTACGAGTCGACTGGCCTGCGGTCGTGCTATTAATTTCGTTCCTGGTATTTGCCTCTTCGAGATTCTCGTGCAAGTCTTCCTCTGTCCTAGGAAATTGGTAGACCTGCTCTTCACCCTGGTGAAATGCGTAGCTGGTGAACGGTGGCGGATCAGGGTCTGCGGTGAAAGCTGCTGTATATACAGCGCGAGGAGGAGAGGTCAAAGAAACGAGTGGCAGTGACGATGGCAAGCAGGATAGCGGTGGGCTGTGAGAGCGGTAACGGACGCGCGGGGTATCGAAGTTTGTAATGGTTGATGTGGTGGAATCGAGGCTGTTGGTCTTGTCGTGCTTGGCCTGGTAGGGCTTCTCGTCCTTCGAAGAAGAGCTTACAGGCCGCGACTTCTTCTCGTCCTGATATAGGGACTCTGGCTGAATGGAACCTTCCTTAAGTCGGCTCCGACCCTCTTTCCCGCTCGGAAACGCTAAATCAAGTTCGATGGGTTGCTCGGCGGCGCTGTTAGGATCAGATAGCGAAAGGGACGCAGTAGATGAAGCAGGCGACGGCAGACTAAGGGGGATGGAGGTACGATGGGTCTCAACGTGAATCGTGATGGGTCTCCTTGGCGGTCTTACCCTTCTTGATGATTGGAAAAGTTTGATCGTTGGCTTCGATATCGAAGATGGGGTCAAACTTGGCCCAGAAGAACGTTGCAAGAAATGAAAGAGCGTCACAGCAATGCGGGGGAGAGCGAGCACAGAATAAGCTAGAAAAAGGGCAGCTGGGAGGTACCGCGGGCAGACTGCAGATAAAGAGGGCAGCAAGGGTGCAAGGAGTGCGAGCAAGGTGGCTATATGCGCGTTTAAATCCAGTTGGATGCACATGGGTCAGCAAGGTTGCCAATTAAAGTCAAGTGAAGTGATAAATTCACGGGTTTTAATTAAGCGCCGTTTAGTCACCTCCAGAGACTGATTAGGATGCTGGAAGACGTACCGGTCGACAGCAGTATCACGAGCACGGCCCTTTGCACGCGTTGGGATAACCTCTTATTAGCTTTGCTCGGTGCGTACGAGGTGATCAAATGAAGGACCGGAATGCCCACTGATCAGATATGGTTAGACCCCGCGTTCGGTGCAGAAACAACGCGCATATACTCACATAGAAATGAAAGCAAAGCCTGCAAGACAGCAGTAGGTTGTGGCGTTCTCGATTGGCCTAGTGGCAAAGCTCCTACGAGGGTGCTCACAATGGCGAGTGTCCCAATGATCGCGTATGCCTGCACTTTCTGTGTCTTCGTACCACCCCTTGGCGTCTTAGACCTGGTGCAAAGCGCAAACGCGACGAGAACGAAAGTGAAGACGGGGACAAGCAGAAAAAGTGCGGGTGCAACGGTGCTCTCAACGACGGAGGTGGCGGCGGCGGGGAGATTCGGCGACGTCGAGGGCAGCGAAGCGGACATGGGACGCTCCACGAAAGACAGGACGAAGAAGAGAGACCAGAAAATCAAACGAGGCAGCTGAGCGGGCTATAAAATAAGAAATTGGCATGCTTTAGACAGCTCCGAGGAATTTAGGGGGCCGTATGAGCGCCCTCTCCAAATCGGGAAGGTGCAGAGTCTTATCTGGCATCTCTTTACGCGAAGAAGCCCGCGGCTATGCCCCTTTCTGCTTCTTTCATTTGCACTGTAAATCGTCAACAATGCCTCTGTTTTCAATGCCTGGTGTAGCTCTGGTGTTCTTCCAGCTTTCTGCTGTATGTTCAAGCCAACACTGGCTTGCGGGAATACACCGCGTTCAACAGGCAGCGCTCTACGTCACGAAGAGAAAAATTTAGCTGAAAACGAACATGCATCATAGGGGGCATCTGGTAAGCGGTCCGACTTCGAACTGTTGTCAGAATGTGACGCATACATTCACTCACTCGAGATCACCGAACGCATCAGTTCCACTAGACATCTTTGTTCACGCCCGAACTTTGCCACCAAACCACCGCCGGTGTAGACGAAATCATTTCCTGATATTTACCACGCTGCTGAGTGATAGGTAGATGTAAACTTGAATCTGGACCAATACGCACAGCTGCAAATCCAAGGCCACGTCGTTCAAATTGAACTCAAAGGCGCCACTCCTCGACGTCGTCTGGATCAACATCAGTGCACTAAAAGCCTACATACTGTCCTCCAGGCTCACTAGTCGTTCAAGTCTACTGCGACTGATGCACATCAATTAATTCCGCCCTGCTAAAAATTATCAGCGTCGGGCCTTCCCACACCTCCAGTTTGTCAGCGGTCAACGCCTCTGACAGGTGGCGACAAGCTGCGGCATAAACAACCGGACACCGTGCAGACCAAAAAAATCACAGGTACACCTGAAGCACCTCAAAATACCAGAAACCAAGTATGCGAAACCATGGCAACGGCGAGTTGACAGCATGTCCCTGCAGACCTGAGACCAGACCAGTCACCACACCTTCGTAGTTCATCTTGATAATTGAGGCTCGCTTCGTCCATTTCTAAAATGTCAGACTCAAAATTAATATTGACGTTGTCCCCCGGTGCATAGACATGCGGTGGTCAAGGTGATCACGAGTCAATCTTTCGAAGCGCCCTTCGACGAGCCTCGTCCTAAGCTTGGCTTCTTTCACTTCTCTCGATCCCTCGTTCTAGTCTCCCGAAGGATCAAATGCGCTCCAAGGGTGCTCTGCTTTCTCTTCCCTCCATTTTCTACGCCCCTATACGCTGACCTGTAGGGACCACATCCGGCGAGCATGAGAGCCAACTTGACCATGCAAAGAACCTTCAAGCGCCACTGAATTTTGGCCTTTATCGACATATGTGACCAAATGTCCATTCCTGTTCTTGAGTACTGCAACTTCGCAGATCCTCAAAATAGGCTATGTCATCCCTTCAATTTGCCCTGAAGGCCTGTTCACTTCCTCAGTGTAAGGATTGACGTCCCATTGATCCATTGATGCCCCAGCTTCGTCGACGCAGCTTTATTCCCGCCGTTCCGTACCCTCAAGGAAAGTCCCGGAGCGAGATGTCTGCTAGCCCGAGTCCCCAGAACACATATCGCCTGTGTACGAGCGCAGGAAGCCAACAGAGGAATTATTGATCGTGTAATAGTACGCCACTGCATTACGACAGCGTTGAATCATATGCACGCCATCGTCGATGGTCGGGACAAGACTCAGAGTACTTCGAAAGGCAAGCCCAAATCACAAGCAAAGTCGACGAGGCCAAAAACGCCTTCGAAGCCTACGGCACTTGATTTGGCCGATTCTCGAACTCTGAGTCTTCCGACCAACGAGTGCTTCCTCTTGCTCGCAAGAGAGCTGCATATCGATGACTTGCGAAAGTTCCTCCGTCTTGCTGCCGCGGGGTAGGCTCGAGTGCCTGGTTTCAGATCCTTTTTGGTGCGTTACGAAAGCTGACGAGTTCAGGTGCAAAAACTGTCAATCCCGAGAGCTGACAAGAGCCAGCACCATAATCAAAATGACCAAGTCTTTCCGGCTAGGCTGAGTCGTTGAGCCAGGCCTTCGAGATGGGGCACAGTCAGGCTTGCACTTGCAATACACGTGTAGGAAACAAGTATTAAACAGACTAGGCTATACTCCCCCAGACCGAGAGTTCTAGGTCATGGTCAATCTCAGAGGAACCTTGAGGCAGATAAGAGCAAGGCGAGCTCCATCTTCTCCATAACGCCTTATTGTCGTCTTCCTCGAATGGCGAATTCCCTTGTTGGCCACGGCAAAGATCCAAAGCAAGGCTTCTTCCTCTTCAACAAAGGAGTCTAACGAGTACGAAGTACGGAGAAATTTCGAGAGACCCATACATACACCATTTCACTGTCTCAGTCGAATAGTCGAGCAGCCTCCTAGTCCTCTGACCTGTTCCATGGCCAGGGAAAAGAACCATCGCGAATGATTAACCTCGCCCAGGAGACATGGACAGGTGTCCATCAACATACGCTTCTCCAGATGCAGTGTCGAGGTACACCCAATCTGGGACTCGTGGTGAGAGGATCTGAGAGGATCCACAGCGATACACCAGTACAAAGCCACGTTGCTGGGCATGAGGTGCGCCACACAACAAATTATGTTGGCGGCGTCTTTCCAATTACGGATTGTTGAGGATCATACGCAGAAATGGAGAAAAAGACATAATACCAAGGGATGTTCGAAGATTTTTTTCAGAGCTGAAAAATGACCAAAAATTCAACGATAAAAAGGAGTCGACAGACCCACTGCTCCATTGACCTCCCGTAGCTTCTTTCAGGTATGTTGCCGTAAGTTACAAACTAGAGACAGCGGGTCTCTGATCTTTCTTGGTCATACTTGTGGTCGTCCATAGGGCTCGTTATCATGGAATGTTTTCTGGGGTTGTGTTCGTGACGAGTCAGCGACGCGTGAAGCCAATAGAGTTTGCTGAAGATGGCGGCGCTTCCGAGTGTTTGATCTATCTCCATGTCGACAGCTGAGGAGAGCCTAGACCATGCCATCTAGAATTCTCAGAGGGATAAACCAGCCAGCTTTGGAAGGAGCACATCCCCACGCTGATCAAACACACAACTCCTGGTACCTGTTGGCTCTCATAGATTGACATCAGTAGGGGGCATAAGCAGAAGAATTTGGAGTTCCTGCGTGTACATCTCTGTACGAAGGATTCATAGTACACTTTTCACCCGAGAAAATTCATCTGCGTAGCCAAGCATGACCACGAACCGACCAAGGAAGCGCCCAGTGTCCAGTATGTAAGGGCGAGTGCCACAATTCGTGCGGCGATCGACAGACAATTCAATTGAGTGGAGCATCACGGCGCATATTATATCTTTGACACGAAGGACCATTGAATTGTTCCCTGGGCGTGTCCAGTCTGTTGTCGAAGATATCCGAGAGTACGTGAATGCCAGTCGCTGTGAGCGGGCATACAGATCCATATGCCGTCGGAAAAAACCAGTTCCCGGAAAGTTGGGCGATATCGTCGGCTGGGGGATTCAGTAAGACGCAAACAAAATGTTAGCCAGACATCGACAGACAAGGTGCCGTTTTCATTAGCGAATCGTCTCTTGCATTGAAGTTGGAAACGAGACACGGAGGATCAATCAGCCCGTCCAGTGGAAAACAATTCAAGGAAATTGCTGCAGACAAACTCAGCTCCCCCTGATGCCCTTAGAATTTCCGATTGAGCGTATGGAGGCGAATTGGAGGCGATGGCCAATTGTTTCCGCATATAAGGATTGCTCTTACATTTCGAGTCCAGCGCACTCGGGGAGCCAAGGAAAGCGGCGTTACGACTTGGGATCGCAGGGTCCGTCGTCCCTGATAGAGTCTGGGCTGCTGGCTCAAGTACTGGGCAGCGCAAGCAACTTTCGCGGGAAGGAGACAGTGAGCGTAATGGCAGAAGTTTAAAGACCATGTTCAGACGGCGTTTGAATTTGGTCCGGAAACTACCGAAGCCGACGTCAACATTGACAAGTTGATTCAGAGCTTTGACGTTCTTACTCTCGCCGTCGTTTATTTCCGCACCTCTCTCGCTATGGACTTGAAGGACACGCCAGAAATCCATGTGCCGTAGGATCTGGCCATGCTATATCTTTGGGGCCTTACTCTTTCGAGTTATACGCAGTTCGATTGTCTTGTGAATCAGCAGAACAGATAGGTAGCAATATCGCGTGATACAATGAGATGGTTCCGAGCAGTGCCTGCTGATCCGTAGCATCTATACTTCATTCGACCCTGGCCTGTTGACTGTCTTCTTTGTTGTCATCGAAGAACCTCTGCCTGGTTGATCACTCTCCGGGACACCCACAACATGCGGATCTAAACCTTACCTGGATTTCTAATCTTCGGCGGACATGCCGACGGGTTCCAGCTATCCTTCTGACCAGTTCTGTTTCTTGTCGCCCGTCCACCTCCCTGGCAACAAAATCTGGTGGATGGGGTTTCTCGACGCCGATCGGACCCCCATTGAGGCTTTCTTGCATCCCCAAGTCTGTGACGACCTCTTCTAGCCTCTCATCATATGGACATGAGGACTCTCCCTCCACAGAATTATTTGCCCTGGAGAGGTATTTCCGACCGTGTCTACACACTCACATACTTGCTGAGCACCTTTCATGCAGTCATTTTGTCGGCATTGAACTTGCTAGGAATAGTGTGCGCTGCCTACCGTCTACTTCATCGCTATTTGATAAAGCGTCTATGGTGGGACGACTATGTGGTCATTATACCCCTCTTTCTGAGCCTGATATACTGGCCACTTTTCTTGGTTGATTTTCCATATCGACTTGGACGTGAGAATAACGCCTTGATTATTGCCAAAACATTGTGACTCATTTTGTCCTCTCCCTAGTCGACGTTGCCACAGCATCTTTACGAGACAGAATTCTGAACTCCTTCTGGCTCTCATTCCTGCCTTTCATACTTATCGTCCGGTTTGTTCATGTCTGTGTCATGTCTTGTGTCCTGCTAATGTCCATCTACCAGCTTAGCCAGAATTGCCCTAGCTCTTTCCTTGGCTCGCATATTTCCGGAAGGCCATCGAGCACGGAGGTGGTCCTTCTTCCTTGTTGGCCTCTTCTCCCTTCAGTGCATAACTTGCATCGTCATCGTAGTTGCATCTTGCAAGCAAACTTCTGCCCTCCTTTCTACAAGCGCAGTCAGTCGTAGCTGCGTTTATGCTACTCACAAAATCCCCCTACGAAGCTTGGTCCTTCTTGTCGGTATGGTCAAGATCTTCCATCAATGTCCTCGAATTAAATCTTGCTGCATTCGACAGACGACATATTCTCCGATTTCCTTCTAGTTGCGTCTCCTCTTGTGCTCTTCTGGCGGCTCAAGCTTCCCTTCAAAGAACGACGATTAATTTTGATTCTATTTTGCGCAAGTGCCTTGACTACTTTAACTGCAGTGGCCTATGCATCACTCAGTTCGAATACACAAGTATCCTTGGGAATAGACTGGCTGTTCCTAATCCAGGCCCTGCGTCATCTGGAGGTGAGAGCAATCCCAAAAATTTCAATTCTGGATTTCATGGTATCGGTTCGCTGACCTTTACTAGGCTGCAATCGCACTCGTTGTCTGCAACCTTACCGTCGTTTCTACTTGTTTATACCAGAAGATTACTCGACTGAGGACAGTAGAGACTCGGCCACTCCCCCAAAGCGCTGAAGAAGCTACACACCATGCACCTCAGATACCCTGCTCTTGTACACTCTCAAGCCAATCAGAAGAACCGCCGACGACAATGACATTGACAGAAATTTCCAGTGTGTCGTGGCCTACAGACCCTTCTCTAGCGCCGTCGAGAAGTACAGCGCCTGTCGTGTCCACAGGGCTAAATTAGTGCAATTTATATTCACATTTTGTTTTGATTTATCTGCGGCTCGACTTGACCTGACTTTAGATCCCATGAAAGTGGTCTAGAGATTTTCTTTCGGACGGATTTTCAGTGGTGCAAGTCGGTTGAATATTTCTTGGTAAAGTTAATTCTTCGGTGTTTGACCCCGACGCCTGCCATCCAAGAAGAGCCCTACAACACCGATGACATCCAATTCCGAGCCAGGAGTAAGTGAGTCCGATGTTGACGCCAAGTAAGTACATCCGGCTGCCTGATGTCACACGAGCACTCGAGTGCAGTACTCCAGATGCGGCACAGTAATTTTTCCTCAATTTTCACAACCGCCATCTAGTATGTTGTAAAGGAGTCTCGTACACAAGAAGCCGTTCGCGAAGGCTGCACAAGCAACGATTTTTCAAACATTTTAATTTCGGAGGCCCCTGGGTACGGCATCAGTTCGAAAATACGCTAAGCGTGATAGATGACATCGCTAGTGCCTACTAATGTTTGCACCCCGCCTTCGACCCTGATGATTAATCCTGACCTTCTTCTGCGACATGGTGACGAAGGGGTGACGATCTGTCTTTTGTTCGGAACACCCACGACGTCCGGAAGGAGGCCCGACTGGCAAAGACCCCTCAGCTGGATTTCTCTCTTTTTCATCTCTTCTATCTTGCTCCTTCGTCCCAATATCCATCCGTGCCATCTTGGATGGTCTGTTTGAGACGTCCACCTTGACCGGTTGACCACTCTCATTTATGTCTCCTACCGCCGCGATCCTTTTTTTGCTTGCTGAAATCACGGCATGAAAACGCTACCTCCTCAGGATTATTTGGCCTGGAAAAGTACGTCGAATCTATACAGTTTGATTCTGCATCCTTG
Organism: Gymnopilus dilepis; assembly: GCA_002938385.1. Lineage (NCBI taxonomy): Eukaryota > Fungi > Basidiomycota > Agaricomycetes > Agaricales > Galerinaceae > Gymnopilus > Gymnopilus dilepis. Next base: position 7,374 of record NHYE01001223.1, on the reverse strand, counting down.
AGCTAGATACCATTCGTTGCAGTCCCTATATCCATCTTGTATTCCGTATCCATCGCTTGCGCGATTTACCGCATTTTTCAAGGCTACGTGATAAAACGCCTCTGGTGGGATGACTACACAGCTATCATTCCTCCGCTTTTAAGCCTGGTATTTTGGCCGCTTTTCTTGGTCAGCTTTCCTTATCGTCTAGGAGGTACGATAATTCCTTCACTAGCCTTTTTCGCTCTTTCTCACAATTGCCTAGTCGGTGTCTCGCAAGCCTCTCTGAGTACGCGAGTACTTAACTCTTTCTGGCTTACATTTTTGCCCTTCATCCTCATCGTCCGGTAAATTTTGAGGGCTAACTCGACTTCATTGCTCTTTCTCTGACGTCCTTTGCTACGCAGCTTCGCAAGGATCTCAATATCGCTATCGTTAGCTCGTGTATTTCCCTCGGGGCACCCCGTGAGGAGATGGTGTCTATTTCTTGTTAGCACTTTTGCCATGTGGGGTCTGGCGTGCATCGTTATTGCAATGGCATCCTGCCCTCAAACGTCAGCTCTTTTCGCCACCAGTGTACGTGGCCACCATTGTGTCTTCGTCCGAGGATCTATTCCCCTTCGGAGCCTGTTTCTTCTCATTGGCAAGTATAGCTACACGCTCCTCAATCCTGTAACTAATTTCCTGGTTTGCATGATTAGATGATTTAATCAGCGATCTTCTGCTTGTAATATCGCCGCTGCTTTTCTTTTGGAGGCTGAAGTTGCCGTCGAGAGAACGACGGCTCATTTTAATAGTATCTTCCGCGAGTGTGCTTACAACCTTGTCGGTTGTTGCCTATGCATCAATTGCTGGAAACCCCAACGCTCAAGGTGTCGATTGGTTGTTTTTACTTCAAGGCCTTAGACATATCGAGGTGGGCTCTGGAAATTTGTCTTCCGCATAATTTTGCTGAGTATGTCCCTCACAAGGCTGGAGTTTCGGTTCTTGTTTGCAACCTTGCAGTGGTGTCTACTTGCATCTACCAGAAGTTAGTCAAAGCGTTGCGGCGAGAGCCTGAAGCAACGGCGCCTGAAGGGACAAAGGAGACGACGCAGCAACCTCCCTTAACACAATGTTCTTGTACATTCTCGAGTCATTCCGAGCAGGCATCTTCAAGCTCAAGGCTGACACTCACTCAAATATCGACTCTTTCGTGTCATACAGACTCGTTTCAATCATAATTAATATACCCTGCAGATGTCCCGGCAAGACCACCTCAAGTTATTACTTGGTTATTACGACTTCTTTGCCTTAACTCACCCTCGACCTTGGAGCTCCTGGCACAGTGTACAAAGGCTAAATGCACGATAAACGAGTCAGAATAATCTGAGATGATGTATTCTGCGGAAGCGACCTTTCCCAAGTTGTCAGGCCGATTATCGTCTTGTATCAGTGTTCAATGCGATACTACGGACCCTCTTATCAGTCAAATAAAAATGTTCGATTTCAGTCTACGAAGGGCGAACGGTGAACAGACATATATACGGCCGCTACTTGAGCGGCGTAAAGAAGAACGCAACGCATGTAATAGTGTCCGTCGTGGGGAAGCACAGTAAATGAGAACCGGCGCGTTCTGTTGAACGGTATTCTCGGCGTTCAGCAGCTGCTTAGGCCCTGATGAGAGTCGAGACCACGGACTTCTGGCAAGTGCCCACACGCCACTTTCGCGGGATGGGCTGGAAAGTGTTCAAAATCTCAGCGAAGAACGAAAAAGTACAAAGTGCATTCACCGGGATTCGAATTTCCCGGGAATTTGCGCCAGGGAAATGAACGTTGAACGGCGGCGCGGCGTCAAATTCGCTTCCGCCCTCTCCTTCGAGCCTCCGATCATGCAAACGTTTTGCGAACGTACTAACTTGGCCATGGCCCACAACGGTGACAAGAGATATTCTTGGACCTCAATTCACTTGCGCCATTCCGCCAGCTGGCGACCGCAGCAGATTTAGGTAGTCTGCAGAAGCAATGGCAATACCATAGCGATATTTCGAAGCGGAACTCCACTTAAAGCTTCCCAGTGGCGACGACGCACGCTTTCAAGGACACTGGACGCTATTGGGCCTTCTTTCCTGACGGATACCGTCTATGGGCATAGGACCGTCATTGCTTTCATCTCGCATCCAATCGACCCTGACGATCAGTCGTACCTCGGAGCTGACGCGCTCGTTGGCAGCTATAATTCAGTTCTCGGGTGGAGGACCACCCACGCCGTCAGGACGTAAAGCCATTTAAGTCGACGCTGGTTTTCTTTCTCGAACCCTTCTTCTTGTACTTGGCCCCTTTCTATGCTTCGTTTCTGTTTGACTGTGTGTTGCTGGCGAGATTCCTTCTTCAAAACTCTGGATGGTCGACGTCCCAGCCCGCCTTAGCTTCGACACCGCCTGCATTTGCATTAGAACATTGCGCGAAACGATTGACCACTCGGAACCCCTCGTATGAAACCACTCCCGCCGCAGAACTACCTGGCATGGAAAGGTGCTGAGATTCTTGACGATATCGACGATTGAAAGTTATTGACGTCTGTTCCTTCTGACCAGCATCCGTCTCCGTCCTGTATTCAATCGCCATCGCATGTGCTTTCTATCGTCTGCTTCACCGCTACCTGATAAAACGGCTCTGGTGGGATGACTATGTGGTCATAGTCCCTTTGGTCTTGAGCCTGGTGTATTGGCCAGCATTCTTACTCCGTATTCCGTACCGGCTTGGAGGTAAGAGCTCTTGCTCACTTCATTGTCCTGTATCCCATTTTGACTCGCTCTCCCCTAGTCAACATCTCTCAAGCACCCTTTAGTATACAGGTCCTCAGCTCTTTCTGGTTTACATACCTGCCTTTCATCCTTATCGTTCGGTAGGGTCTCCCTCTCAACTCAGCATTCTCAATATCAAGCTCAATCTCTTGTTGGATAGGTTCTCGAGGATCGCAATAGCCTTGTCGTTAGCTCGCGTCTTTCCCGGTGGGCATCCTGTGAGGAGATGGTGTTTCTTTCTAGTCGGCCTCTTCACCCTCCTCGGCGCGTCCTGCCTCATCATAACGGTGGCGTCTTGCAAGCAGAGCTCGGTCCTCTTCGTCTCGACTGTACGCGGTAATAGTTGCATCTACGTCGCAAAGAATCTTCCTCTCAAAAGTTTGACCATCCTTATCGGTGAGCATCATAGTTTTTATAATTCCTCTTCTGCTTTGCTCTAGCTGAGAGACTACGTGACCCAGACGATTTCGGCAGCGACTGCCTGCTCGTCGTCTTCTCCTTGCACTTCTTCTGGCGACTGAGGCTCCCCCCAAAGGAAAGACGGCTCATCCTGATCGTATCATGTGCGAGCGTGCTTACAACTCTGGCCGTCGTGGCGTACGCCACAATCGCGGGGAACCCTGATATCCAGGGTGTGGACTGGTTATTGATCATCCAAGGGCTGCGACATATTGAGGTAAGCGTTAGGACCTCCGAGCCACCCGCTTTTCTTTGTTTCATTCGATCAACTTTCAACGTGATGTTTGTTTCTTTGTAGGCCGGCGTATCCCTCCTCGTCTGCAACCTCGCCGTCGTCTCGACGTGCATGTATCAGAGGCTGATGAAGGTTTTCCATCAAGAGCGGCCGCAGCTTGAGAGCACGCAAGAGTCGCGACAACATTCTCGGGAGCACCATTGTTCGTGCACTCTGTCGAATTACTCGGAGGAGTCGCTGAGCACGATGACGCTGACTGAAATCTCGAGCTCGATGTCGTCCAATACGGACCTTTCGCTGTTGGAATCGAGTCCGAGCCGCCATTCTGCTAGTACTTCCTGATGAGATGAGGGCACGACACCTTATGGGAGTGTCCTATACTATGAAGCTGTGAACACTAAATTACCAGCTACAGTCTCCCGCACTTCGAGACTCTTTTTAGATTATTTATATTGTCCTATAGAGCACATGTACAATACTGTAGCAATACTCGCGAACACTAGTTTTGGATAATTATTTGTCACCATAAAGTTAAAAGAATGTATTTGTATCTGTGGACCTAGAGTCCTGCCAAATCGCACCAGACGCGTCGAGTCGCGTCTCGCCCCTGTCTTGCATCACGTGGCCGAAAAATTCGAGCCACGGAGGCGAGCCTCTATTTTTGCCACCTCAACCTCGACTACTATACCCCATCGCTCCTCTAGATGTACTGAAACAGAGCCCGGCCGCTGCTAGCCAAACTATCTTCCAAAACTAATAGGCGACTGCTGCCGCTATCACAGTTCTCTCTGCTTGACTCTGCCCTGTTTTTCGTTTCTAGAAGAACACATCGCTAACTTGCATTGAACCACGTCTCATTCGTTCTGCAATAAGGATTCATCTCCTCGCCGGAACTTTCAAAATGCATCGTATCACTGCCGGCCGACGCTTTCCCCGCCCCTCAACCTCATTCCTCCCCCACCTCCGAAACGCGTCCACAGCCCAACCCAAACCCAAACCCAAAAAATCGCGCATCCCCAGCGCACAGACGACATCCGGGAAGGGTGTGGGTGTCAACACCACCTCTTCCACTACTACTACTTCAACCGCAGCCGAAGCAGCGAACGCGTCCTCGTCGGGGCATGCGCTCTCCCCGAATGAGCTGTCGTGGGTCATTGAGCCGAAGCTGGGGTATTGGGGCGCGAGAGTGAGGACGCCGCTGTCGCGGGGGGTCATTTTGAGTGTTGCTGCGCTTGCGGTGTATGTGTTGGTTTTTGTAAATCTTTGGGTGTGTGCGAGGGAGATACTGATGATGTGGGATGCAGGGTTTCTATAGCCAGCACAAGTCTCTCGATGCCCGATCCTAGCACCCTTCCCGACTCTCCACCTTCCGACCCCACCTCAAAAGACGAACACGATCCCAAAACAGCCGAGCCCGAACGCTCCTTCCTCAAGCTCCTCCTCACCCCCCTCACCTTCATCTTCCGCCCCATCCTCGTGCCCCCCGAAGCCCGCGCAGCAGCCGAGACGACGCCGCTCTTCTGGATCGGCGCCGGCACAGGCGCGACCGCGCTCGTCCTCTTCGGGAGCGCTTTCTTCTTTGCCCCGAGGTACACCCGCTCGCTGAGCATCTCCCCTGCGTCCTTGAACCCCACGAAGGGCGGCATGCTACGGTTCACGCCGGCGTGGGGAAGGCCGGTGACGGTCCCCTTGGGCGATACGGTCCTGGTGTCGCCGTTGGTTCCGGGGCTGAAGGGGAAGAGTCGGAGGGGGGGAAGGAATGTGGGGGTGGTGGGCGATGGGAGGGACGTGTTGCGGACTGTGGCTGTTGAGGGGAATACGCTGCGCGGGGCGTTGTTGGGGTGGGGGCTGCCGATGTTGAGGAGCGGGGCGGTGGTAAATGGGAAGGACGTTTCGCAGGGAGAGGTGGTCAAGCTCCTGGAGAAGATTTGGTTGCAGAGAGGAGGGATGATTGCTGTCGAGGGGGAGAAACGGTGACAGATGCTGGTGGAAAGAGATATGAGTACCTTTAGAAATCTAGACGGGCTAGTCCACGGCCATCCTGATTTCAGCTTGAAGACATCGTCTATGCTTCTCGAGCCCTCTTCAACTCAAATTCGTCTGCTGAGTTTGGGAAAGCATCGGGCCTCTATCTTTGAGCTTGAGCTTGTCACCTGAAATCGCCACTCTTCGGGTACACTTCAACCGCGACATCCTCACAGTAATCACCCCTTATCTATCTCACAAGCAGAATAGGTAGTCCGCCAGCCGTTTACATCGACCAGACCTGCATCGAAGTCGACTCTTCGCCTTTGAGTGCTCTCGGCAATTCGGCTAGACCTTACCCGAAATCAACACCAAAAATAGCACACGGCTGGGGTTGATTCACTTTCGAATTCCTGCTGACCCTCACGGTATTGTTCACTTTAAATTGGTGGGCGTATAAATTACGCTCCTTCCGCGTTGCTTCAAGTCGGACCACCACGCTTCTCCTCAAGTTCAGCTGATCCTTAGTCTCTGGAACCCAAATCGTAGGAAGAAAGCCATGTCTCGCGTCGTCCTCGTCACTGGATCCTCTACAGGCGGAATCGGGTATGCCCTGTGCGTATAGCTATCCACTCCACCCCCCTACGCGCATTGACCCTCTTCCCTCCTTCCTCTTTCCTCTGACTGTCGTACACGCGCAGCTGCGAAGAGTTCGCAAAGAAAGGCTGCAAAGTCTACGCCACGGCGCGGAACATCTCCAAGATCGCGGACTTTCCCGAGTCGCTCCCCGTGCAGGTGGAGAAGCTCGAGCTGGACGTGAACAACGATGAGAGTATCGCCAAGGCGCTGGCGTATGTCGAGGAGAAGGAGGGGAGGCTGGATGTGCTTGTGAATAATGCGGGTGTTACTGCGCCTGGTGAGTGTCTTGTTTCTCGGTGTTTTCATGCCGTGGAGGTGTTATCGTGGAACATATTACGAGCACGATGAGCTGACGCGGGTTTGTGTTTTGTGTTTTCTCTAGGACCTCTGATTGAAGTGCCCATTGAGCTCGTGAAAGACGTGTATGAGACCAATGTATTCGCGATCCTGAGGTTGTGCAGGGCAGCTGTGCCCCTGATGAACAAGCACAACTCGGGGAACATCATCAATATCGGCTCCATCGTCGGTGAAATGTACGTCTCCTCCCCCACTTCACCCTTCACGCGCATATACTCACCTCACCTCACCCCATCTCACCCACCACCCAGCCCCGTCCCCTGGTCAGGCGTCTACGCCTCCTCCAAAGCCGCCGTCTACATGCTCTCCGAGATCCTCTCCATGGAGCTCTCCCCCTTCAACATCACCGTCACCCACATCGCCCCAGGCGCCATAAAGTCCAACATCGCAGCGAACTGCGCCTCGCGCATCACGCTGTCCCCGACCTCCCTGTACGAGCGGTACGCGCCGTTCATCCAGAAGCGGGTCGACTCGAGCCAGGGCCCGAATGCCATGGACACGAGGGAGTTTGCGCGGAGGGTCGTGGGGAATGCGATGAGGCGGAGGCCGGGGAGGTATTTGACCCTTGGGGGGAGTGCGCGGATGTTTAGTGTGTTGAAGTGGTTGCCGAGGGGGTTCGTGCTGTGGATGATGTGGAGGATGTTTTCGCCGAGGAAGTAGAGTTTGGGCTTGGTTTGGAGGCTCAAACGCGTTGAGGATGCGCGGCTCTTTGACTCGGCTGGTGATTGGACTTTGTATTGTTATTGTAATACTAGTACTGTATATTCGATTGTAGAGGATGTATACGACCGAATAATTCATTTCTTGAACAATGAATTCGACTCGGACAGGATCCACGTGAGTCGAATACTATCGGAAATTGAATCAATTGAATGCACGCGCATCAGCGTAAACGCCAACAACCATGACCTCTCTCCCCCACCAACCACCAAGCCATCCCACCTCCCCCCTCCC
>NHYE01001222.1:0-28880 GCA_002938385.1 Gymnopilus dilepis | reverse complement strand
CTAGGACGATATTTCCTCTCCAAACGAATCCCAGATTTTGGCTGATTGCGATGTTTTCCGGTGCGCAGTGGGGGCTTTGCGTCACGTAAATTCTCCAGTTATGTATCATGGGTGAATTTAGGATAGGAAAAATCGGGATGCGGTAGCTGTGGTACCCGTTAGGAAACAAATACGAGAGGTCTAAGACGTCGGCGCTATCGTCGACTGTCGGCTTGGACCAGATTGGCATTATGTCTCCGCAGGTTGCGAACAAGAGGCATCGAACAAGCCCCCTCTGTTCATCCTAACAGTTCAAAATTGTGGGTAGTTTTGCGCGTCATCGTTCTGGCAATGAATTCTGGTTTACGGGCGTACCTTCGACAATGCCTTTGACGCCTCTTCGATATCTGCCGCAGTCAAGTCCGTCTCCTGCGAAAGCTGACCCGCTACGCCTGACTTTTTATAAAGTCAATCGTCTGCAGGATCGAATGCAGCAGGTGAATGGCTCACCTCGATGAACCACCGCTGTGAGAATAAGTTGAGGTCTTCGGAAGGCATTCTACAGGAGAAAACGGTTTGAGTATTGTCAGCGACCTTCATTAGTATTTATTTCGTCCTCCCTTCCCAGCAGACGGCGACAATTTGTGACTTCGCATTGCGTAACGGTCTGCCTGTATTTCGCTGGATCGAGCGAATTAGAGTTGGTGAACGCTGAGAAAGGTAATTCCGGTGCCTGGAGGTCAGCTAGGACCGGGCAACGATCGCAGCGTGTTGAGGTTATGCGAACACCGTAAACATGGATTCCTATTCTGATGCGTGGATGTCTTGTTGTCGGCTCCTTTCTTCCTTGGATCTTGCCTTGGCGATTTATCAGCAGGCCGCATGTTTTGCACCGATGTAGTGGTAAGCGTAGCGCCGATCGAAGCCTGGTCGATGCCCTCGAGTTTGTCTAAGCAAATTCACCCTGGACTGTCAAGTTGCATTGACAGTTGGAGGCGAGCTGAGGCCGAGCCGCTGTCTGCACTCCGTGAATACTCTCTTTTGACGGCATGCGCTCGCCTTTTCGTGAACTGTGCGGCGTGTCGCGAGCAGGCATGTAAGAATGAAATGTGATTTCTTAATTAATCGATGACGTACTGAAGATGTAAAACTGGTCGGGGCAGTGGTCTGCTGCCTGTGGGAGGAAGGGATGTGGCGCTGCGGACATCTCGATCTTGGAATGATGGCGTGAAGTTATGTATCATTTGAGAGAAGGCCTTTTTGACCCTTCTGCCGTTATATACTTTATGGAATATTCGGGTGCGATGCCCTTTGCCGACTTATCTGGGGGATCATTTACCAGGCTCGTGGTACATACTAAGTTTCGTGACGCATGAAGTCCTAGAAGGTCAAAAGGAAGGATACTAGGATGAATTCCACGGCAGACTGATATAGTCAGGGTTTAGCTTCGATATTGCCATGCTTGAAGCTCATGTCGCATAGAAGCTTTGAAACACCTTTCGAAATGGGAAGTAAGTAGTCGTGATCAATTGTGCGGACGGCATTGTCGATGAAACGATTGCATGCAACTAGGCGGAAGAGGTAAATTCCTCGGCATCACAGATGTAACGGATTTGGGGGTGCACGAACTGAGTAAGTACGCTTGTATTTCAGAAGCTATGGCGAGTGACAAGGTCTCGTCTGCTTCCTCCGACTCTATGACTCCGTGTCGAGGCTGAACCACGCTCATTCCGACGTGAGATAGCATGACGGTGTGACGATGCGTGAGGTTTGGCGCGGGTTCCATTGAGTGGTCGACGCTCTTCTCGTGAGCGTTGCATACGCAGGCGCGATTCGCGCGTCGACCTGCTTCTTTTTTGTACGCTAGTTCTTGTCTAGATTTAGCGGATGCGAATTGCTCTTTGTCGAGGGTGAATAATCTCTCTTCCAAGGTAGATGCCCAGGTTAAGCTGGCGTCCGTTTCTTCCCTTCGCGTAGCTGTGAAAGATTTAACCGCCAATCTACATCGTTGAATTAGTGCGCTGTCTGATGAATACCGGAGTAATCTTTCAGATCGAACGTCCTCTCCGCGTGCAGATGCGCGAGAGCGGAAGTCAGATCACTGTTTGACTTCTGAAAGTCGTACGAGGACTCACGTTGCAAGGTCTGCGACCTCGGAGCAGTCCTCATGTTTGATGTAGCGGTCCATGATGGCATGTAAACGGTGAGTTGTAATATTATGTATCTTGTTGGATAGTTCAAGTCCGGCTGCGTTCCATTGGCGGATCGACTTTAGTATGATTTTGCATTGTATAGAGAAGGGATGCTGTGGTTCTTGGAGAGAACGTATTCTGGAGCCAGGCTTTAGACTTTCCATCACGGAAGGGTCAGAAGTATTCGCGAGGTGCTTACCGTCGTATTTCATCTCGTACGTGGCGTGTGAGACTGCGATTGGTGGTGGACTCCCGGTTCTCGCCGCTGCTCTACGACGGCTTCGTATCTAAGCAGTCCGTTGTAATATGATTTATTCTGCTCACCGCTTTGCATATTCCATCTTGGCATGCGTCGAAATTTGGATTCTCGTCTACGTGGTCGCATATGAGGTGAGATTCGGAAAGAGGGTATGTCTCCGTCATGGACAATTTGAAATTTGTATACGCATTCTGTATGTCGCTTGATAGGCATGCTTGTCCGTATGTTCTGAGCAGATTGCGTTCGATGTCAATGGCCATGTCAAACAACTGTTCGTCGGGAGAAGAGAGACCTCTCTCGTGAGATGACTGCATTGGTAGACGTCTGCGAACTGCGGAGGATGGAGCCCTCGACCCGAGGACGTTGAATTTAAATCTTAGGCGTGTGAGCGGTGACCGATGTGTCTATCATATTAATCACGTGATTTATGACGTACCGGCGTCTCCAGATACTATCTATTATAATCTAAGTAAATCCTGTAACTGGGCGAAAGCGTGTTGGTCCCAGGTCCTTTGACGACTTCTCAAAATAAACGCTAGATGTTCGAGCTCTTGGCTTCTCATGCTTGGCGTGTTGGCGTACTCTGATTATGCCCTATAGTCGCTATTTTAGGAGCATACTCTATTGCTTGCCTTTAGATTGGTGGTATCGCCGATGGATTGACGGTTTAACTTGGTTGATCCGCTTAGTGAATCAGATCGTTGGCTATTTTACAATGCAATAATGAAATGTATTTCGCGTGCTTCTTCCTCGTATATACATGATGGAGAGACGGGTACGGCTGCTGGCGTGAAACCATTTGGATCGATCTTACAAATATACATGTGAAGAAAAGCCTAGTCAAGATGTCGGTGGTCTTCTGACGTTGTTTAAGCGTCAGAGGCAGACGTTTGCCTTGGACGTCATTGCATGGGCAAATAGTATAGTTCTCCCAGGACTTTCTCCAGATTTTTATTCTGTGAAATAGAGTAATATATTCGAGGTTCAACATCAGGCAATGCACAGGCCCACCTTGATTTCAATGTCTTGTATGCTTTTGTCCAACGACGAGATATCGAAGCTTAGCGTGCCGATTGCGGACTTCAATTTGTGTCTTGAATCAGGGTGTTGAGCGTGTTAGATATGCATAGACGTACCTTCGCTGACTTGGAGTTCATACCGCTGCATTGTAGCACATCTTCCGGAGGAGCTGGCCATATTCCTAGCCTGCGAGGCGATACCGTGCGTCAGCCATGACCATGTCGATCGGTTATTAATTAAAATGCGATCTGCTACGTCGCAAAAGGAGGCAAGCATACGCCTTTGAAGAGCTCAAGTTGCGTCGACTTACTGTTCCAATTGAGCATGTAGGTGGTCTATGTGGGCCTCGAGGCTACAGATGTATATCGGTCGCCTTTGAGGAGCCGGCAACGAAGATCTGTTTAGTATCAGTCCGTGCGCGTCCCGGCTGAAGATGTCTGGGCGTTACGTACATTTCCTCTTCGGAGAATAACAGCTTTTCCCACTTATGTGTCCAGTTCCTTCGTTTCCGCTTGTTCCATTCGCTGTTGCTCTGGAAGCTGACTTTGTCGTCGTTTACAATAGTGTCTTCGGAGTCGTCTGCTGACTCTTCTTCGCGTGGGGCGATGTTCGGAGAAGGCTGTATGATCGTAGTATACAGGCCAGGCGTCGAGGAAATGATTGCATCGTTTGGCTGAGGATGATGCCGTGTAAAGTCCGGACGGCGAGGGGGTTGGCTGCTCAAAACGTTGCTTTGTTGAGGCTGAAAAGACGGAGGATATGGAGTGTTGTAATAGTATTTGATTTCTTGTTGCGCTGCCATTGCTTATGGAACAGGTGGGGATGGGCCGTAATGGACGAGGTGCGACGGCTTTATATCGTGATAGGCGGCCGTAATGTTCGGCCTCTTGACTATTTTGATTGGTTGTTCCCCCAAACGTCCTCAGCAGTGGACTGGGGAGGCGTGTGTGTCTCTGCGAACGCTCTCTGGCTGGTTGGATCTGTGGCCTCGTAGATCTCGTCCTGAAATAGAGCTAGCTGAGGCACGAGATGACCAAAAGCGGCTATTCCGTAACCAGATAAGAATTTTTCCTGTACCAAAGGCTGTAGCAAAAATGTCTGCTGCTCACTGAGGTAGGTGTTTTGCGACGTAATCGCGGGAAGAATTGATATAGAGCCCTTGAGCTTGCATAAATAGTACGACTTTGCCGTGAATGAGGCAAGGTGACGAACCCCTCCCTCCGAGCGTCGTTGTTTGCGCGTTATTCTTCTGTGTCATGTCTCAGCATCCATCTGCAGATAACGAGCTTCCCGTTGTTTTTGACAATTCGTCGGCTGTTAACCGTGGTGCTGTCGACGACTTTTGTCGACCATGGGTAGGCGTATGCATGTTCTAATATTTTGTGATCTAAATATTGCATATTTCGACCGCGTTTTTGAACAGGAATTCAACAGTGAAAGGAGGATGGCGTTCTCCGCTGGAAACCTCGGTCCTCATGGCGTCGGAGGTGTGAAGACGTGGCCCATCCAATGTATTCCGCTGCGCCAGGCCGGTTCCGCATCAATTCTAGCCCAGGAAAGGAACTCTTGTGAATCAACTCATATTCAGTCAACCGACTTACCGTGCTCTATGGAGGCAATCGCCCTTCAGCCTTCGGTTGTGCATGCTACTTTGGCTGAACGCCACGCGAGTAACGAGGTGCAGCGCTCGACTACAGACGAGTCTGATGAATTGTGTAGTCCGGACGGTGCTTTGCATTGTACCTGTGTCGCGCAAGCTAAAACGTCGGTTACTCTCAGATCTGCGATTGAATGGCGTACTCACCGCCTCTAGCATTCCTTTGGCCTTTTACGAGCGTAGACGGAGGTACTTTACCTGCCTCGAGGACTATATAACGCATCTGCACGAAATGCTTCGACTTCTTGGTCAGAAGCCTCCGGGTATTACACGTGTCGAGAATTATGACATTACCCATTTGTCCCTCAGAGTGCGTATTTGCGGTCCTTGTCGTTGACTCGCTCATCTGTGATGTGTCTAGACTATCTTGGTTCATACGAGACGCACTGCCGATCTTATGAGATATAAGCTTGAGTTTGAAGATCAGAAGGTTGGCTACACTCTTGCGTGTTACACCTCCTCTGACCTTCCTTTGGCAGTTTCGGCGATTCCAGTCCAAACTTGCCGATGTGAAACGCAGCTTTGCGCAGAACTTGTCCGTCGTGAATTGACCGCGTAAGCTTTACCGAGGTTTCTCGCAACAAGCGAAGGATTGGAATGGTTGTTTGAAGTTATATTGTTGTAATACGTACTTGTTCTGTACATTGTCTTGGAATAAATCAGGTCACTTTCTGCGAGTCGATAAGAAAGCTGAGATGGGCTGCCTTTGCGAAGTTCAAGGAATGGAAAAGCCGTTGCAGTTTACGTAATTGGTTCATCGGCTTCGGCGATTGTGGGTAGATTGATTTATGGACGGACATTGATGACCACGTCCATGTTGGATTATGTCACCGATAAGATCCTTAAATAAAGATGGAGTGGTTCTGATCTACACAAACCTTCGGGATGGAACCGTCCTCTTTCGAGAGCTTTCTTCTGAGGTCGTCTTCTGCGGTCCTATGCCGTATCTTACAGCAAGCCGACGTCTTGTCTCTCGTTTCCCTCTCGCGCACATCCAAAACGCTGCATGCGATTTATAGATGGTTCGCCGAGAAGGCTTGGGATCCGAATTGGAGATACAGGCAATATTTCGCTCACGTACATGCATTTAGGCGCTTACTTCGTCGATGCGATGCTTTGGTCTCCGGATCCTTTGCTCTTCAATATTTCGAGCGAAAGCGATACATAAACAGTGACATGGATATCTACCTTCGAACTGGAGGCGTAATAGAGATGTGCGATTGGTTGAAGAAAGAAGGTTACAGGTGTACTGACCGAGGAGCGGCGTATGGTCAGGCGTCTCGCACCCAGCATGTTATAAGGGCTGTGACGTCTCGCGGTCCCGAGCATGGTCCCTTATTAGGGGTGTACTCTTTCCAGAGGATGGTAGCGACAATCGAGGGTCACGTCGAGGTGATGAAGATACAGTTAATTGTGGTGGACACCAGTCCTATAGAGCATATTTTGTTTGAATTCCACTCGAGTGAGCGGCCTTGGCGTGGCATTCGGACTGTATAGCTTGCTGACTCGATCGTCCTTGTCCTAACAGCTGCCGTTATGAATTTCCTCAGCGCAGACGAAGCCATCTCGATCTTCCCTATGACTACCTTCGAAGACCGTACGTCGTTTGTTTCGCATCTTAGGTCGACTGCGGAGAGACATTGTGCATGGAAAAGAAAGTATCGGAAGCGAGGCTTCGATATAGTTGCAGATCAGAAAAGCAGATCTGTCTCGCGTCTCGTTCTCGGATGTAGGACAGTCGGAGACAGGCATTGCTGGAGGATTAAATTTCGAGGTGAGTGACTGCGACGCTTCTGATGTCGTATCCTGCTGACTGCCTTGTCTTTAATTTCGTATGTATTCTTTCTCGACAGATACTGTCCTGCCGGATGGCGGCAGGGGCTATTATAATAATCCGAGTATTCGTATACCTTTTGAAGTTTGGTCTGCGGACATGGGAATCGTATCCGAAGGATGCAGTATCAAGATTGCCGATACCTATGTTTGGAGGTAGGTACTAGGTGATGGCCAAGGCCCATGGTCTCCCATGGTTTTGCCCCATTTTAACTCATTTGCATGGGGATGATGTCGTGCTCATCGGATGGTTGAATAGAGTTGCTTCTGTCGGCGATCGTCGTGCGCAGGTCAATACGTAGTTCTGGTGGCACCGGGGCGCCTATCGGTTCATGTATTGTGAAGACGCTAATGGCGTCGTTAGCGCGGGTCTGCCTCGCAAGTAGATGTGGTCTAAATATTGGGCGTTGCGTATGTAAAAGACTAAAAGCTCTTTCTTATACATTCACTTGCTTTAAACGCTTTGCGTACGCTGTATTCTTTTTGAAATCACTCCGGTGACGGTAAGTAGGACTGGTCTTCGTGTTTATTTTTAGTCCGCCCAACAGTTCTGGGCTTTTGCTCTCTCACTTGGGATGAAAACCCGAAAGGAAGGGGACTGCGGCGGCGGCGGCAGCAGCGACAGCCGATGTACATCGGAGGCAAAGCAATGACCTCCTGCTTGCTCTTCGCGAGGGAGGAAGGTAGCACTGAGAGGCAGCGGAGATAGTGCAGGGATATAATCGTAATATCTCACCCTGCCGTGCATAACTGTCTTCGCTATCCTCGCCTAGTTCCGTGCAGAATACTGGAATAGATGCACGTATTCGATGTCTTTCGACCTCAACTTTTACAGATTCGTCTCAAATCTCTGGCCGAGGGCGGCTTCGGTCGGACCCATACCGCCATATAGAGTTCGGTCGTCAAATTATATCAACACCCGGTATGTATTCTCGCCTGTTTTGGCGTCTTGCAACTGAGGCATGCGGTTCTCTATGTTCTCCATTATATCTTTTATCGCCCGCTGTTTGACACAGCCTTCTCTTCCTGTTGATGTGGTATCAGCTGTGATTGATGAACGGTGAGGCTTGACGGTTGTGGAGGATCACGAGGCGGAATTGACGTACCGACGACGTGTCCGGACTTCAGCGATGTGATTCCGGGAAAGATCCATGTTAAAGAGGAAAAGTCGGTGGGCATTACTACTTCTACAGCATGTGATGTTCTTTGCGATCATATTGGCGGGGGCGAGTATGAGAATGAAACAGATGAGGGTTGTTCTGGCGGAAAGCGTAGTCAGACTCATAGAGTCGGTGGACTTAACGCTTCTGCGCTTTGTGCTGAAGGGAAAACAACGCGGTCGATGCATCGTCCGATGAATGTCTAATGAACACAGTAAAGAAAATAGCTGAGACTAACCTGATAATAACACCTTGAGCCCGTCGTGCTGCTTGAATGTGGCCAACGTGGCGTCTTGCTCCGACTTGTCCATCTTGCCGTCAAACCCGAGCGAGCCAATGACATGACAAGACAGCGTTTTTTCGATGATATCAAGCATGGACGACCCTGTAAGAGACGCCCTCAGTAAGCCAGACAGGAGGAAAATTGAGTCATGAACGGGAGAGGACTTACACTGTGAATAGCATGTCATCTTATCCGCGGTCGAATCTCGCTCCTTCGGATGCTTGATGAGCTGGATAATCTTGGGATTCGGCGCCATGTCGTTGTCTCCTCGCCGCCAGGTCATCAGGACGACCTCGGTAGAGTCAAACCCTCCCGTCTCTCTGCCTTCGTCCTTATTGCCCGACACCACTCTTCGGACGTGTTCCTTGAGAAATATTGTTTTCTAGGTCGGTTTCGCTGCCGCCTCCTGAGGCTAGTTGGGGGAGTCGTCATCGCATATGTCGTTTGCTTTTTTTTTTTCTTCCATAATAGTGAGCTACCGAAGAGTCGGGACATGTAAAGACTTACGCGGCCAGCCTTCTTTGCACCGAGCTTCTGCCTTGGTTTCCTTCGCGAGGTGCTGGAGATAGCGGCCACTTCTGGTAGGGAGCCGTCTGAGCCGTCCAGCACGTCGCATTGCGTAGTGAGCGAGAGGAGCGCGTGGATAGCGACGGCGTTGTTGGTTCGCTGAGAGAGCCCGTCCGTCCCGCCCCCGACTCCCTCTGCCGTTCCAGAGACGTGGGTGCGAGGTTGTCGAGGGAAGGACAGGAAGTTGCCCACTCTCCGTCTCGCTTTTGCCGAGCGAGGAGGGCGGCGACAGAGTCAAACTGTCATATACGGTAAATATTCGAGGCATTACATCAGTCAAATACGAAAGAAACTAGGAATCCATAGAGGACGTACCTCTGTACAATGCGTATACGTCCATCCGCATACTGGCTGGTCCTCCCACGCCGTGGGTCTCCTATCTATGATGGTTAACAGCTCAGTTTGAGAAGACTCACTGCCTTCTTAGAGTTGGGGTGAGAACGACAATGCGGGATGAAGATGGAACCGGGTTGGCGGTGAAACGGCAGAGAAGGGAGGGTGAGGTGCGATTAACGACGCAAAGGCGGGTGTTTGCGTCTCGGGATTTGCCGGCCAGCCGCGTCTCGCTGCCGTTATCGTTTGTTAATTTTTCCCTCATCTCTCTGATTCTCGATACTTGTTTCCTTGTCTGTCCATTCCTCTTGCAATGTCTGCGAGTTCGTCGTGCTCTTGCGATTTCGTATATGCCGCATTATCTAGGGGTATATTTGAAGCTCGTGTCCCCTCCGCTTATGCGCTCTGCGTTGCAGACTGCATGCTTGTTGTCCCGTAAACGAGCCCTTTGCTGCTCAATGATCCGAAGGCTGACCGTATAATACCTTTGCTGCATGTGATGTGGGCTCACATATTTGTTATGACCATCTCAGACTCTTGCTGAGTGTACTGTTGTGGATATCGAATCATTGACCCGTGCTATTTTGTCGAGAATATTATACAAGCACAGGTCAGTTATGAAATACATGGGTCTCGTGTAAGGAGGTTGGGTACTTCGCCTTCAAGCCATCTCATTGCTAGCAAGGGCTGAAACGCTCGGAAGTCCTGTATTCCTATCATTCTCCTAAGGATTGATTTCTGGTCAATCGGCTACAGCGAATGAGCAACGTAGTCGCCTCACCTAATATGCTGTGGACAGTTTGGTGAATGGTAGGCAAATTGAATACGTAGTTTTCGGGCGAGGAAATATCATTTCTTTTGAGAGGTCGTACAGAAAAGGTAGATGAAAGAATCACGAAATCTGGTTTCGAGGTTACCATGTATATTATGCCCATTGGCCACGAACGAGTCATGATATTTCTTCTGTATTGATAAGCCCTCTTTGAGGTGAGTTCGTCGTCTACGTTCACGACGTATGCTCTGATGAATTTCACCGCGTATGTAGCAGGTTCGCCGGCTTCGCTGTCGTGCATTGCTTCAAGCAAAATCCCACACGCCTTTCTTGTCCAAAGTTCTCGCCATTGACGAAGGCTGGGAAAGCACAGGGGATTCCATCTGCTTTGTTTGAAGACTAAACCCATTGCATAAGGTTCAAAAAGAGGGCCAAAGTCGTCGGCAAAGGCAAGAACTGCTGCGACCCAGGGCGGAGGTTCAGCGCGTGTCGGTCTGTCAAATCTGCAAACCAGGCGATGAACGGTCCAGTGTCCAAATTTGCATTCTTTGCTCTGATAAATATAGTGGGTATCTTTGTGGCTTGGCTGGTAGACAAGAATAGCGACTCACGCAGTATTGTTGGTTGTTGCAGCCTTTGCATGTCTGCAGAGCCTGATCATTGCTCGATACACCGCAGAGGGGATTGCCGCAGATTGCTGCAGATGTTTCAAAACTTGATGACATTGCCAACGTCGTCAAGCTGCAACTTAATTGGGAACACGAGGCGGAAAATGGTCGTTTGGAAGGTGCTAACATTCTGGTCTGTGTATGTGTGCTGAATTTATACCTTTGCCTCGCAGGTGACGCGGTGGTATGACATTTTGCTGGAGACAATTTTGAACGCCGCGATCTCGTTTTTCGGGGTTCGCAACGATACGGAGGTATGGACGGCCATGATCGACGCACAGGTAGGAATGGAAGCATGTTTCAATTATGCATCGTCGCGGAGAAGTAGCGTCGTAGCTGAACATCATGTTGTCACGGCGTACTCGTCCTTTGCGGCCTTTTGTGTCCAATTCATGCATTCGCGGCTAGGCGTTCTATGCCCGTTGCGTATGCACTCAGCATTTTTAACGTATCTCGGTTATTCTTAAAGATTTTCTAATTATGTTGACCAGCTCTCTTATTTTCGTTCTGAATTCCCCGAAGAAGTATTTTTCACGATCTGCTTAATTATTAGATTCATCCGTGCTATACTCAAACAGTATTCGATGTGGCCGGACGCAACTACATAATGACAATTGTTTACAATTTCTTAGACCCTTTTGACCGCTGCGGCGTACACGACCGTAGAAGGGGGGCGAGGCGAAGGAGCGATCAGAGGCAGGATAATAATATGCAGACACGCTTGAACAGAACTCGACCTGTGAGTAGGTGTTGAGTTTTGAAACAGCCGTTGTCTGTTCTGTAAGGTGGGTAGATGTTTGACGTCCCAGTTCAGCTTACTCTATCATAAAATAATGTTTTCGTCTCAAGGTGCTCCATTGGCTATTCAAAAATACACATCAGTCTGAGGTTTGACGCTTTTGATATGCAAAGGACGGTGCGTACCTCCACACTTTCGGCTCGCCTATGCGTAGGTAGCTTTCCGCGCGAGTTGTGCCGCTTGACCAATCTAAGGCTTCGAAGCTGAGACCGTTCAACTTGCGAGGAGGTTGCCGTTCGCCTAAATCGGAGCCAGTGACAATATTGTCAGTGGCTGCGTATGTAAATACAATGCGGCATAAATTACCTGAATCGGGATGCATAGGTATGATCCAGCACGAGTCGTCGCTTACGAAGCGTGTTCCGATCTCGACGTGGCCATAACGTCTGTGAGTTAAGCCAATGATTTCGATGCCAGCAAAAGCGGCGTACTCGTCGAACCATGTCTTGTAGCGAGAGTAGCTCTGTTTAGCGAGGGTAGCATCCTGAGCAGATACAAAGGATCGTCGATATGAAAATGTGCTCTTTGGGAAGAGGGAAATTGCCTGCTTCCATGCAATCATGTTCATGAGGCCAGCTGTAGATATTAGTACAGATCGAACGGTTATAAGTCAGTAACTGCGCTGTGCAATGGAAGACAGAGAAACGCACTGGAATATAACGACAGTATGTGTCGGTAAGGCTCACAGCGGACTATGTGCAGTCTTATACCTCGAGACTTGTCGTTGATGTGTTTTGAGAACTCGTACGGACCCCAGGCAGCTCTGTCTGCCTCGCTTTGGTTGCGTTCTCCCGATGATTTCAGCTTGTAGGAGTGCATTCGAGATAGACTTTCCGATATTTCGTATGCAACGTCCTCTGTCTTCTTGTTGTAGCTCGCTAGTTCGAATCCTTCCTCGCACAGGAGGCGAAGAAATTTCTCTAACGTCCTGCCGTGAATACATACGTCCACGATGGAAGGACGGTTTAGAGTCCTGTCGAAAAACTTGAATACGGCAGGCCCAAAGACGACGCCATTTTCACAGTCCAACAGTTCGAGGAGTGCTCCCGGTCTGGAAAACACTTTGCCGATAAAGTCCTCGACATTCCATCTCTTGTGCACGTAGTATTGGACGATGTTTGCCAACCGTTTGTTGGTAGAGGCCATTATAAATATTTCCTGAGGCTCCCATTGGTCAAAAAAGTAGAGTATAAAATGGACGTCGCCTTCGAGGAGGGCGTGCTCGATAACGGAGAGTGTTGTCTGCATTCCTGTAGATTCGCGTTGATGAAGCAGTCCATAGCATTCTTTACTGATATATAGACTCCCCTATGTTTATTCGCGGCGAATCAAACAGCTGATGCGAACTTGATCCGTGCAATATTCTCAGGCACGGTAATTTTAGCCGCGAATGAAAGATCTGGTTCCGTCGCACCCGAGGTGAGGCGACTTTGATCGGATCAGCGAAGCGTCACGCGTCGACTTGATCGAGGATGCTGAGACGACATTTTCTTCATCATAACTACTGGCTATGTTTTTCCCAACGTACTGAAATGACGTCGTCCTATCTAATTAAGGATAGCAGGTCGAACAAAACAGGACGGTTTATTGGGGGATACTCTTTGATATATAACATATGCTATCCTGCCACTTCCTTGAGGAGCTCGTAGACCTTCTTCATGTTTAGGATGAACAGCGCCGGAGGGATAATATCTTCCTTGCTCAATGGCCTAACTGCCGTCACTATGTTCACTATCGGTCCGTTGGGTTCCGTCACGCTCAACAGCAAAACTCCTACTGGCCAGTCCATGCTTTCGACGCTCTTTCGGTAGTTGCGCAATCTACGCTGATGCAGGTAATCTTCGACTTTGACGGGGTAAGCTGCCAAGAACCTGCTCTTGTATGATATGTTTCCGCGTACGTCTTTCTCCTCGATGAGGAGTAGTTCGACAACGCAGGCGTAGGCGTGCCATACGTCTTTCCACTTCCTGAGACTTGGAATCTCAAAGGTGGAGGTGCCGGAAATGCGAAACACCGCGCCTATTGCATACGTGCCCGAGTATGACCCATGGTCGCTGTTGAACTTCAAAACTGCGTTCTCCCAGCCAAGTACACCTGCCCCGGCACGATTTTGGCGACATGCGGACCTGTGTAGCTTCCATTCGCTGACCTGGCATTCGCGACTCTGAGACATAATTTAGCTCGGTGTAAATGTGTGATATACGTGTATTAACGTACGCAATACCATTGCAGATGGCAGCTACTGCATCTGCGTAGCTTCTTCTCCTCGTTTGGAACCTTGCATACTGCACATTGAATTTTGTCGTTGGCGTTAGGCATTCTGTGACCCGATTAGCTGACGACGACGACGGGAAGGCTTCGCACTTACCGTTCCGTTTTCCGTTGCTGTGTGCGTCCGAATCTGAATGACGGTTTGTAGCTGGACATATTCCAGTAAAGTGGATGCCTTTTATATCTGAGAGCTTGGGGTATCCTTTCCGGCTCGTATTCTGAGCGCTACGACATAGCCAAGCTGTAGCTGTCTCCTTTCGCAGCCATCTCCGAATGTCGACCGGGCTAATGTTGCCGTGTTGTCTCTTTTTGTTCAGGTACGGCTTCAACACTTTTTTGGTCTAGGTGCAAAACTCGATGTGCCTCTGCATCGTACAGGGTCCGACAAGGGGAGCGTTCGGCATGTTGAATCCGTATGCATCGTGTGTAAATATTGAGTGTTACGTATGCTATGGTATACAAAACTAGGTGGCGTATGACGTCAGTATAGTGACCTTCTCAGAGCGCTCCACTGGCTGAATGAGATTGTTGAATATGTTTGGCTGAAATTGGAGTGAAAATGACATTTACGGACCTCCATACCTCGGGCTCGCCTATCCTTAGAAAAGAGTCCACTCTGGTAGTATCTGACGTCCAATCTAGGACTTCGAAGCAAGGGCCTCCGTGTTGAGCGGTGAACTCGTTTGGGCCTGTGTTGAGGTCGTTGTCGGTCGGAACAAGCTGAGGCATTGCTAGCTTACCTGGTTGGAGCATTGGAATGGTCCAGCTAAGCTTATCTCCGAAGGCCCTTCTTCCAATTTCAACGTCTTCGAAGGGCTTGTGCGTCAATCCGATGGTGCTCACGTTGAAAATTTTTCTATGCTGTTCAAGCCAATAGTGCTCGTTCCGTAGGGGGAAATACGACGGAGCATCCTCTTGCCGGGATATGAACGAATATCTATGCAAGAACGTGCTTCTAGGGAACAGGGATACTGCATAGTCGCACATAATAATGTTCATCATTCCGGCTGACCTAGAAGTTTGTCACCTTACAAGAATGTTAATTTCAAGAGGACGTACTTGCTCGCAGAGATAGGACGTGTTGATACGGCTCGCATCGAACGACATATACCTTGATACGCAGTCCGTGGCTTTTGTCCTTCGAAAAAACGTAAGGGCCCCACGCCGACCTGTCAGCCTCGCTGGAATTGCGTTCACCGTTGGATTTTAGCTTGATAAGTGGGGTACGAATCAATTCCCCAATTACTGCAGTCTCGAAAGAGGGAACGCCCGGCGGCCCATCGACGTAATTGTAACCTTCGTTCTGGAGGAGACGTAGAAAGTTGTCCATAGAAGTCACGCTGATACAAATGTCTAGTGGCCAAATTTGAAACGGTAGTCTGTCGAAGAAGGAGAAGACGGCGGGTCCGAAGATAACAAGACGCTCGACGACCAGCAAGTTGATCAGGTCGTCTTGATTCCTGAAGTAATGACCAATGAATGCTTTGACGTTCCACGTCTTCGTCGAATATAGTTTGACGATGAGATGGAGTCTTTTGTTGGTTTGAGATAGCATGACGATGGTTTGAATGTCCCATGTGCTAAAGAATTGACGGAGGAAGACTGAGTCTCGTTGCAGTAACATGTTCTCTAAGTGTGATATACTTCCAATGCGTATATGGATGATGATCAGCGTTGGCGCTAGGAAAACGCTTATTGGCGACGCACCGATGGACAGCTGCATTTGACGGATTCTGAGACATTGGTGTTCTTTTGCTATCGTCCTCACCGCGACGCCAGCTTGGGTGTCAATGGCAAGGATGCCGTCGACCTTTGGGAAATACTGACATCGCTCGCCAAATCCCGTAAGAGACAAGCCCGCAGTTCTTGACGGCATAGTGGGATGAAATCGCGAACGGCACGGAGGCGGAAGAGAAGGGAAGTTCAGTTTGTGACGCATGTCAGCACGTCACGCTATTCCCTGGAAGTCACTCTCTTCGGCATGGGAAGTCCTGCATCCGACCCATCGCATGCCCCTGATTTTTTGTTTGCGACCGTACAACGTCCACCCTTGTGGCTTGGCTTTGCGGCGATGTGCTGCAGTTCCTCGCTTTGCAGGTGTCAATCGAGATTTATCGTCCTCGACACATCTGGTGTTCCCACAAGGTCTGTCTTCTTTATGTTTCCAGTGTATGCGGGCATTTCTCTACGAAGAGGCCTGGCGGTTCTCTTGCTTTTGATTGGCGGATCTGAATGACCGAAGAACCCGTATCTGCAAATTACGGCGCCTATTACCGGAGCTATTTAAGAGCTGTTATTGCCCAGCCGAGTCGTAACTTCTGACAGGATGCAGGCGGGAAGCAGGAGCGATTCACTCTGTGGCATTGCACTGGTCATCAAGCGTAGTACGTCCCAGACCCTCTTTACCCTGTCCGCGAGTTTTATGAATTGACATTTTGTTATTTTGCTTACAGAAAGGTAATGGATATGTGTATCGGCCTTTGTAAAGTGGACATGACGTTTGCCATGGTTTAGGTTTATTCAGATCTTCGACGTGGACAAGGTATTCTCGAATGACTCTACGTCGACGCACTGACAAACTTCGTCGACAGCTGCGGCGAAGAATACGGAACGTCAGTTTAATGTGTCCTCCTGTACTTTCAAATCTCAGACTGCCTTCCAGGTCGTGCGGGACGACGAAAAGGCATATGTAGATATTTCTAGGTAAGGTTATGGGCGTTTTTTAGGATGCGTCCGCTGACGCGGTTCACCTTTGACTTATTCCGAACCACCACCTATAATCAGAGTTATCGGAAGTGCAATGGACTTAGCATCGCCCGTTATCATGGCCAATGAATTGGATGTGCGTAGTCAGCAATTCTTCGTATCGCTACCTGTGTCGATTTCGTTCCCTAGCATCTGTTGGCTAGCGTGGCGGCCAAGCTGTCTCATATCCATCCGGCGTACGACAGAATTGCTGGAAGGATTGCGATGGGTTGCATTTACAAGGAGACGCCCCCGTTGTTCTCGTCGTCGGTGCGGTTGATGTTGCACTCGCGTGAGTCTCGGTACTTCATAGCGGCTTCGGGCCGTCGACCTCTTTGCCATTATTTGACTCATTCATCTTTCAGAGTCCATACAATTCACGACGATGTATAGGGAATCGGTCAGCGCTTTGCTTCCTTACTTAGATGCCGAGATTGTAGAACGGAACGACTTTGAATTTGCGTAGTATGCACCTTGCCTTTCTTCATCAAATGGCGTTTTACTTATTAAAGCAGCGATTCCGTCCTTCTTTTCAGAGATGTCTATTTGCTCCGGGACGGTGCTCGCCTGTTGGAAAGGCCCCAGCATCTGTTCATGCGACTTTCCGTCGCTATCAACGGCACGAACCTGGTCGCAGTTCGTCAGACGTATATCGACTTAGCGAAAGGTCTGTGTACCTACGATCCATCGACCATGATTAACGCAGGTACAATGCTGGCGCAAATGATTCCTCATCATTCTTTGCCGTTCTTTGGTCAATCTACTATGGATAAATTCATAAAGCTTACAGAATGTTCGATGATAAGCTATGGCGGTGGTTCTATTGCAATCGGAGCGTCCGAATTTCCCGCGGAAGGGTATGGCCATGTATCTAGATACCCGTAATTTTCGGCGTTGATGCGTCTGCCTGACAGTGAAGTTGTGGATGGGCGAACTTCAAACGGCTTGCGTGCCATCACCCGCGTTTTCGACAACATTATTCACAGAGTTGGCAAGACACCCGCGTTGTCTCGCGGAAGGATCACTGTCTTTGTGGAGCCTTGGCATTCCGAAATTTATTGTTTTCTACAAGACAATACAAGGACGTTCTTCGAGCGTCAGGCGCATGCTCGGGGCCTGTACTTCGCACTGTGGATTCCGGATCTCTTGTGAGTAACACGTTTTGCCCCTGGATGTGTTTGTTGATTATATATCTGATCGGTTGTTCCATCGTCTCGTTCAGCATGTCTCGCATAGAGTCAGGCGCTACCTGGTCTCTGTTTCGTCCTGGAGACGTCCCGGGTTTGGCATCGTCCTGGGGTGAGAATTTTACAGAGAAATATGAAGCTTACGAAAAGACAGGACTTGCTGTGCGTACTGTCCCGGCTAAAGAGCTTTGGGACGCTATTGTGAACGGTCTTTTGAAAACGGGTGGACCATCTATCATGTTTAAAGACTCCGTAAACGGTGAACCCATTTGCATTGAGTAATTCGCTTTTGCTCATTCCTTTTTTCGTATTCTCAGCCAAGAGTAATTTGACTCACGCAGGAACGCTCACTTTCGGAGGCATCGCGGCAGACACTGCCCTGACCACTTCGTCGAAAGAAACGGGTATCTGTTGTAATGGTTCAGTCGTTCTTCCTGCCTTCGTTTCTGAGGACGGGACCTTCGATTACCAACTCCTTCATCGCACTGTGCAGTCCATCACTCATGATCTGAATCGTATACTTCTGATTAACAATTATCCGTCTATGCCCGCAGCCGCATCTTACGTGTCCTCCAGATGCATTGGTGTTGGCGTTGTCGGATTAGCTGAGGTCTTCATAGATTTGAGGATACCCTATGATTCTGAAAAGGCGATTGAAACTGGCAGATTCATCATGGAAACCATTTACCATGCCGCCCTTCAGACAAGCTGCGATCTAGTCGACGTATATGGAGTGTACCCCACCTTTCAAGGCTCTCCTCTGTCCAAAGGTTATCTACAATTCGACCTCTGGAAGATCAAGGTTTCTAATGATAGATATGACTGGGATGAATTGCGTCACCGTGTGATGAAGAGGGGCGTGGTCAATGCCCAGCTCATCCTTCTCACCGATACTACGTCTTCCTCGAGGTTGACGTCTTTTACAGAAGGTTTCGAACCGCTTCCGAGGTATGCAATTCACCGTCTCAATCGTCTGCAAGGCGACCCTGATCAGATCCCTACTTGATGCACAGTACGGTCCTTGTAAAAGGCTTTTCGCTGTCGTCCTATGTATCTCTCAACGCGCGGCTTGTCCGAGACCTTCAAAAACTTGGCCTTTGGAATGAAGACGTTCGACTGAAGCTGCTCAAATTTTGCGGTTGGGCCGTACTTGTTTTCCTATGGCCAGATGTTGATTTTTATTTTTAGGTTCCATGCGCTCGATTCCGAATATTCCTGCTGACATACGAAACATCTACAAAACTGTCTGGGAGCTCGAAGAGGGCTTTGTCCTTCGTCACGCAGTGTCGCGCGCTCCCTTTGTGTGTCAATCTCAAAGTATCACCTTGTACAGCAGTGCTCCGTCGGAAGTTTGGCTGGTATGCGATTTTCTTGCTTATTCTTCTTCCATCAAAAGTCAGAACGTCTTGTAGTCTCGCAGCATTTTTTCTGCCTGGAAAGATGGTCTAAAGACCGGCATCTATCGCCTTCATGGAGGTCGGCCGCCTGTTCCTGGCTCTAACTCGGACGATGATGTTCCTATGGAGTAGACACGTCGTTTATACATCGAATTATTAGCTTTGGTGAAATATGTCTCGAGCGTCGACAACTCGATCGTGTTATCCTGTCTTCAATTGAAACCGATTCATGTTCAGAGACTCGAACGGTACAAGTCCTAGGTATAGTGCGAGTCCTTATATTAGTACGAGATGCGTCGTTTCTCTATTCGTCTTTCTCGCTCTCAGTCGTTTCCGCCAGTCTGTGTTCTGGACCTGTGCCTTTATTTTTAGACTACTCCTGTTTTCAGGCATTGAGCTCGACGGGTCGCGTGCTTATCGAAGGATCACCAAGGAAGGCCAAGTAATGCATTTGTCGCTAACGACCTTACGGATACTCGGTGACCTTCTCTTCAGCTGGCGGTGTTTCTGCCTGTTGATGTTTGAGTTCTGAGAGGACTGTTTAACCACATTTAGGAAGCAAGGTCGGCGAGGTCGGCAAGAGTGGACCGGCCGGCAAACTCCGTGTTTTGAGTCCGAGATGCACTTGTTGTGGGCCACCCTCGCTCTTTCACCACCATCATCTCATCATCTGCGTCTCCCATCCTATCCCTTTCCTCCGCCGTCACGGTGATCACTTCTTGTCCGACGAGGATTTGGTATTTCATAGTTGTGGCAGGTGCGACGTAGGGTGAAGCCATGGTGCGGGAGGTCCAACAGGTGTGTACGAGGGTGTACGTGCATTCCTCGCATCTACGCCCTTGTTTATTTTTTTTCTTCGTTTGTATCATGCATATTGCTGACCAAGTCGTCTCTTCTTCTTCAGATCCAATTATATTGCAACTGTCGCTGCCGCTGGCCCCTCGTCATGCAATAGCGAGACGGCGGTGAATATCTTTCTTTTCCATTTGACGACCTCATCTCCCTCGCGCGGAAGAGCAAGTCGGAGGAGGGTCATATCATCTCTATCATTTAGGACGACACCATCGCCATTGCCACCGCCATTGCCACCTTCCTGCCCCCTCTTTGCTCGGGAAACGGAGCAGTAAGTGAGGTGAGAGAGACGCACCCACCCAGCCCTCGCGCTGTCGCCGCGCGTCGATCGTCACCTCCCTCGCATTGAAGAGCGAGTCGGAGGCGGCTCATCCGCCTCTCGGATATCTATTGGCCGCCGTTGTTGCTGCTGCTGCTGCTGGCCGCTGCTTGTCACACCAAGCCGAAGGATCGGGTTGCTTGCTGGCGGTCACGCCCAGCCGTTCTTTGCTCCTGGCTTGTTCACGAGAGCGAGCCTGGCTTTTGCGAGGCTTTACCACAACCCCCTTCCATCAACTCTCGCCCCCGCCGCAGAGCTACCCTCCATTGCACCTGTGGTGTTGCCGATGTGTCTGATGCCGCACGTTCCTCGTCTGCAAGTTCAAATCGGACGTGGACGTCTCGGCTGGGTGTTTGCGTGAGACGCTCCGTCGTCGCGCCCGTCTCTGCTTGCGAATGCAGGCTGGAGGCGGATGTCGAGTTGCCTTGGGAGCATCTGGGTTGTGACCCGCTTCCTCGCTTACGAGGTGTCGAGCCTCTCAAAGGCTGTGGAGGCGAAGGCATTCTAGTATGCTGCTACTCCTGTTGCTACCCCCGGCGAACCCGATATTCCTGCTGTTACGTTTATTTTCCTAGTCTACAAAACCGTTATAAATTCGTAAAATACAATTTATTTTCTGTATTTGTCGGCTTGGTTCTGATAGCAGTAAATGTGAACTGAAGGTCAAACAGAGCCGAGAAGTGTCCCAAGAGAAACCGAGACCACTTAACAGCCGATATAACGGCAAGTGTCAAGGAGCCTCGGATGCTGCATGTAGCAAGGGGACTCGCACTGCCATGCAAAGCAATGGCCCGCAAAACGAGTTGAACGTTGCGCTAAGCCGTTGAGCCCGTCTGTCCCCAGCTACGTTTCCTGCCCCCGACACGGTCTGACGCGGCGTACTAATTGGTCTGCTCCTGTCTATATGTCTACCGGCGATACTACCCCCCACCGGCGCGGCGAAACCCCTAGCATTTCGATCGTCTTCCATTTTGGCTTTGAGTTACGTAATTTGTAGACGCCGTCTACGGAGACGTGTTCGCCGTTTATTGTGTAATATATGCTATGCCTTCCTTCGACGTCGATCGTTTGCAAGGCATTCTCTCAGAAGGAACGAGATGCCCTGTAGTGTGGAAGTTATGTCTGCTTCAAATACGCTGTTGCGCGTCTCGCCTCTGATACGTTCGATCCTCGCTGACCTTTCATGACATCCAACTCAGAAGGTACGTATTCCTCTTATTCCCGGGCTTTCCTTGCTTATATCCCCCTCAGGCAATCGCGATGAGTTCGTGCATCGCGGTGAAACCTCGTCACGACGTTCGATCTCACCAGTTTTTCGTTGTCTGCCATTTTCGAGGTCGATCCTTACAGTTGAGAATGACGTCGAGTTTGAAGAGCTGTCTCTCCGTCGGCCTAGTTATGCGGTAGGGTTTTCGTGCGTCTCTCTGTTATAGATCTCATGTTCGCGCTTTCCGCGCAGCCATTTCTTCGTAGGTTTATGGAATACGAACGTTGCCTTCTGGGAACCGTAAATGGTCTGGCAAACGCAAACATGCGCGATATGAGGCGGTTTTTGAACATAACGCTGGTGTCCCCGCCAAACGTCGAGGAAACGTCGCTGCTGGTACCCACCGTCGAGCTTCGATTCAACTGGAACGTTTCTCAGACCAACCGACTGTGCTCGCTGATGTCTCTGTATCGGCTGATCGACGTGCTTGCGTTTGTTGAAGACGTGGGATGTAGTGCTCGCGCAGTTGAGTCATCAGCGGATGTGTCTTGTCTAGAATCATTGCCTGTAAGTCATCTTCCGTCGAAGCTGAACGATGTAAATATTTATTCTGTGTTTGTACAGGGATCCGAATGCCTTCTCGATTGGACTTCTACTGTCCTTCGATTGCAAGATGTAGTGCAGGACTCCCCCTCTTTTCAGCATCGGGGTGATACGAAAAGCACCGCCAGTCATCGCCTTGTAAGGTTCCTTCTTTTGAATGCCAATTCGTCCATCCAATGTCGCATTATGTTGAACCTTACCATCGCCGCTATGCATCTGGCATATTTGAAGGAAACGCGTTTTCCTCCTAATTCGTTGCCTGATCTCCCTGATCAAATCGACTCTGACGTGATTGGGTGAGGCTTCGCCCTTTCTCTCATAAGTTCAACCAGACGACTGATCCTTGCATCTTTTTCAAACGGGCACCCGTCCATAATTAGCGGGGCTTGCAGCGCAGAAGAGAGGAATTTCCTATCCGACCTTCGAGACGTCCTTTGCGCTATTGCTGGTTATAGACAGCGAAAGCCTAACGGAAGCTTGAGCCTCGCATCGTTTCGTGGGCCACTTCAGGTTGCGCTTTTTCTCAGTCCCGTTTACCTTCTTTCGACTAGACTGTTGGGTAACAAATTGTGGAACCGACAGACCTTAATGCGTGCTTCCACTGGACTTGGAAATGATAAGCCGCATGTTCTCGTGTCGGTGGAAAGGATCATGTGGAACACGTTGTTTCTGCTCGCTGACGGACAACTAGATCCCAGGGATACTCTGCTTCGCTTGAAGGCGGACATGTCGTGGACAGAACTACGCAAGGCCGTAGATAATCCGCAAATTCAAGACTGGTTTCGTCTCGGTACATTTTGCACAGTTCCTGTATGCCAGTCTGTTGAACTTATTTCGTCGTCTAGGACTCCAACGTAATGAACAGCGCCTGGCTGCTCCTGACGTTACTTTCCCATCCTCCTCATCAGAAGCGGGTTTGCCTCGCTGTCATTCCTCTGTTGACGTACCTGCTTCGAACATCCCAGTCGACGAGACGACATATCTGGATTCAGCCCATCCTCATATTCTGCTGCAATCGAACAATGTGAGTGGTTAATTGTCTTCGGCGGTTAGCATACCTCAACATTGTAGACGATGTATCAGCTCCCTGATCCTCTTGCAGCGTCTCCTCCTTCAGCCTCAACTTCCGTATATGCTCCGCTGGATCTACCGCACGACATTGGAGGCAATATCGAACTGCACGGAATAACTTCTGAATCAAGCGGAAAGCATAATCAAGCAAGGACGCCTTTGTTTTTGAATAGCTCCGAAGAGGATTTCGACATGGACTCAGCCTCCGATCATATGGTTTCCAAGAATGGCATGCGTGGTGTGAGTGTGTTATTGACTTCAGCGTCGATGATACTGGACGTTCCGTCAGGCGTCAAAAGGGCGGATTGCATTCGATTCTGCATCTTTCCGCGATGATATCGATTCTAAGGATGACCTCGATGACCGCAGTTCGGATGGGCAGGAAAGTGTTTTCAATAATTCTTTCATTGCTAGGTCAGGCGAAGACCTGCTTGATCGTTCTTTGTCTGTCGACATGAACATTGAACGTCACGACGGCTCGTCCATTTCGGCTGTATTTTCCACAGCAGATAACCGCGGAGATGAGCGTGATGGCGTGTCGAACTCAATCAATGTATCGCCAGAGGGTACAGTGCTCAACTTCGTGCCGATATTGAGACGTTCAGATCGTCTTGTTCAGCTGCAGAATCAACCTCAAGGATTACATTCTGATACCGCAAGATCCATTCGCTCGTCTTATAGTCTTCCTAGAAAGAAGAGAAAGAGGGCTGGCCATTCAATGGGACCTTTTGGACGCGTTCTCCTCAACTCCTGCGCAGACGATGATGGCTTGGAAGGAACAGAGTCTAATCCGATCGACGTCGATCAGCTTCACATTCCTTCTCTGTGGGAGCCTGACGACTTGAACGAATTCGTGAGCACCGTCCTACTTATCTTACCTCGTTATATCTTCACGTGTCGCCAGCGGTTGGCAGCTGGCTCGTCCTTCGGACAGCAAGCATACGATCAAAAGCTCCCGCGACACAACGTCCATCCTGCTCGCTCGAAGTCGACCTCATCCTTCTCATTTTTCAGTCCTAATGGAGACGAGCATGCAATCTGTCCTGAATATTGCGTAAGAGCTACTGATTATGTAATATTTGATGCTTACATTCCTATGATGCCTCTTGTATCTTCAGTCGGAAGCTGTTCAGCGCCATTTCGATTGCTTGATGTCTCGCGCAATGAATTCCTATGTCGAAGGTCGACCGCCTCACCTCGCTAAACCGGAGGAATCCATCATAAGCGTCATGCAGTATTGCGATTTCGTCAAGCTTGGATCCAATAATATACAATCCATCCTTTCCAAAAAGAATCTCGTCGTCACGGGTGTACCAAATCCTTTATCTACCTTCGACCACGAGACGTTGTCTCGTGTATATCCCCTTCATTGTCCAATCTATTTACGAGGCACGTCGATCACGAGTTGTTTTCGCTAATTGGTACTGATACTGCATGTTAAGATTATTCATCGCTGTCTGGTCCTTCGACAGAACCTGGGAATTCTTCTGGAAACAATAGTTCTTCCTCCAATGTTCTCCGCGTAGCCTGCCCACCTTCTGAAGAAGATGTCGAACCACGAATTAGGATTGGAACACTTCAAGAATTTATCCCCGAGGCCAATCGACCGCCCGTTCATATCCTGGCTACCGACACTCTGCCGCTCTCTCAGGAGGGGACCACCCTAACATCATACTCGACTGATGCACATGCTTGGCATCACACCCGCGGTCGTCCGTCTTCCCCACTCTCAGAGTCGTTTCCGACTGCCTCCACGCGTTGGGTGATTGTAAGCACTGCACATGCCACTGATTCCTTTCAAGTGGACCCCGCCGGCTTTAACTCCTTTCAATTCGTGGTATGCGGCAAGAGGCTTATTTTGTTCAGTCGGAAGAAAGCTGCATCCCGTACTGAGATGTTTGATTTCGATGACATTTGCGATCCCAAACACGTCCTTGCCAATCAACGTCCCGATTTTGAAGCCGTCGTCCTCTGCGAAGGTCATCTCCTGTAAGCCTGTTACTCGATATACAGCCTCCATTATAACGCTTTGCCTTCAGTTTTACTCGGGCCAATCAACCCCGTGCTCTCTACTGTAAAGATTCTGCTATAATACGTGGGGGATATTTCTATCTTACTGGCCTTATGCGGGCTACGTCTTACGGCATCATGCGCAACTTCTTATCGGGAATGTGTCCCCCTGTCGTCCACCAACGTTACTTTCCCCGTTTGCTTCGCAGCATCGCCGACTTTTATAGGCTGGGATTGCTTGAATGTAAAATAAATCCTCTGGGTGAGTCTTCCTAAATTATCGTTGCCAATTATTCATGCTCTGTGCTTTCAGATAAATGCTATGAGCATTTGCCCAAGGTACATACCTTTGAGGGCCTCTCCGATCTCCTTTCGCTCTGTAATCTTTTAGTTCTTGCGAACGTATTAGATCCGAGGACATATTCACCTCCAAATCACATGAATGAAGCGACAATTGACGATTCTCAGCTGTCGCTAATGGATCGATTCGACCGTACCGACATTTCAAGGAAAGAAAGATTATGCATGGCTTATGCTCGAGGCGTCGCTCTCTCCACTATGCGGTGGGTCAGGGAATTCTGCGAAGTCACCTCGGCAGACGGAACTGTTATTTCCGATTTCCCGTTCAAATACCTGACGTATCAAATGGTGGCTCTTCTTAGATTCAAAAAGGCTGCAGAGCGTCAGCCTTCCAGACTGTCGCAATACTGTAGTCCGTCGCTTCTGCAACGACAGATCGAAAACGTCGTCAAGTGTGATCCACACCTGGTTCGCTATTGGTCGGAAATGAGTGATCAACTTGACGACCAGCTCCTTCCTGAGCTCGTCCTTCCGAGCCATTCTGTTCGATGGAGAGATCGACCGCAGCGGTACATTCCAGCGAGGGATTTGCTCATCAGAGGCACCACACCACTCGACCTCAGGTTTTCGAAAGGCGAGATGTTGCGTAGATCCCAAGACGTGTTGTTGGCTAGTGACCATCAAGAGTTTGACGAAATCGCGCCAGTCAAGAGAGTACGCGTCGAACGAGAGACAGTTCCTTAACATCGTTATTGAGTCGCGTCTTCCCTTCGGATGCGTAGGTGCATCTCGTAGTCCACAACTATTGTACTTCTCAAAGGTCAGCATGTATGCAGAAATGTTTAGCTAAGACCTTAGAGCGTTCGAGATGAAAGGAAGGGATCTGAATATCATTGTAACTGTGAGTTTATTTTATTCTGTTGCATATGATGCCTTCTTGAGTTGCGTGCAACGCAGCTACCACTATGAAAGCTGCTTTGGTTGATGTATGACCTAACCTCGGTTGAAAATCAGCCTTCAGTAAATAATACGTTGAAACTCAGGCCTGCTCTGATCCAACGAGTTTCTAGGCTGATCACCAACCAAAGCGAATCATACTGCCGCTTACTGAAGTCTTAGACTCGAACCCAGTCTCCGTCAGTGTACTTACTAATAGGTGTGAAAAAAAACAAAGGAAATTGACTTTTTTGACGGGATGTAAGAATAGGTGGGGTCACGATGGACGATTCTGAGGCGATTCTGAAGTCGAAACTCCAGTCGGAACTGACCTTGAATTTTGGCTAGTTCCGGGTAAGAAGCCGGTTCTACTCTGACCACCCCGATTCTGCATAGACTGATTTTTCCGGAACTCGTCTTGGTTCTGCTCAGAATCTGTGAAAGTTAGTTGATTTTCTTTGTGGTTCAGAGCTAGTGTCCACGGTAATACATGATTCAGTAGGTAATTGGAGATTTGGCGTACGCGCAAGGCCTAAAGGACGAATGAAGCCTGCCTGAGGGCGATGGTCGTACTGAAAAAATTCACGTTGACTCCTTAACTCTTTCAGGCTCGGATGACAATTTTTTACTATTTCTAAACATTTTACAGATCGTTGTAAGGGCGGGGGAGATGGGCAGTGTCGGAACCGACAAGAGAACAGGAACCGGAACCGCCTGAGTTTCGACTGGAGTCGAAGCAAAGTCGGTCTCGGTTCTGACTTTTCACACGATTCTGGAGGGCATGATTTTACCAGAATCGACTTCAGAACCGGCGTCAGAATCGTCTCAAAATCGCCCATCGTGACCTCCCCTAATAGATAAATGTGGGGGTAACTAATCTGATCCCGAAGTCGTCAGATCAAAGTGGTACCCCAACGTGTGATTTCGAGACTACTGAAGACCCNTCGCCCATCGTGACCTCCCCTAATAGATAAATGTGGGGGTAACTAATCTGATCCCGAAGTCGTCAGATCAAAGTGGTACCCCAACGTGTGATTTCGAGACTACTGAAGACCCCTGGATGGATGGATGATAACCGGGGAGGTCCCTATAAAGGAACGACCGCCCTGTGACCTGGAGCCCCTTGGCCGCTGGATTGAGGAATTTAAACTCCGCATGACGTGACATGTTTAAGTTCCGTTTCTGGTCGGGATCCCACCCATCCTTTCTTCCTTCGCTCTCCTCCTTCCTCTCTCCTGCTCACAATGTTCACTTTCGGTTAGCTATTGCTATAAATCTCTGCTGCTATGTGGTCTCTATTAGCAGAGTTCTCGCGACGAAATCCTGGAGAAACCTGCCACTTCAGCTCGTAAGCCTTTCAGTTCACCCGGATACCTACAAGTGTTGCTTGTCACTGTCGTAGCTTTATCGAGGTTCCTTACTGTGGAGGAAGACTGTCGTTATCCGTAAGTATACGCAGTATCGTTGAACCTCTTCCTTTTCTCATTTGTGTTTAGTAGTGCCCTCCAGTCGCTTCCCTCGCCCTCGCCTTCCAATACAGGAGAACATTCGATACGGTATGTCATCCTCGAGGTCTGGTCATGGTCCAAAGTCTGATATTGCCTTTCTCTAGATAGTCGCTATCTGCCTGGTCCGTCACTGTCCGTGTTGCGAAGTGGTACGTTTATTTCCGGATCGGAATGCGCTAGATCAGAGGCTGATAACTTCATTGCAGATTTACTTGGCACGGCTTGTTCGGGGGTTCGGTGTAGACGAGGATGGAGGCTGGGACTCTCATAACTTCCGCCCTTCCCAAACGACGTCGCGCGCCCCGTAAATAAGGTTCGCTTGCGTAATGTATAATCGGCGATCACGCTATGTACCTGGCGAGTTTCTTGTTGACGCTTACCGCAGAACTTGACGTTTATAACTGTCACTAGAATTTGGCGACAGCTCTTATACTATCCGGTTTTTGTCAAATATCTCGTATGTGTCTTATCTCTTCCTCGACGACAGGGCGAGCTCTCCCTCAATGCAACGAGCGCTCGATGCAGCTACCTTTATGCCGCGACAACATCAAGCCATGGAAACCCGGAAAGTACACAGCAAGTAAATTCTTCATATCTGAATGTCAAATTCAAATGCTCATATCGTTGTAAATCGAGTTCATAAGCTGCAGCGTCTATATGGCATGCCGCTCCTCGTTCCTGGTTCCTAATATCAACTCGAGACTTCGTCGGAGATATGCAGAAGGGCAATTCGTCCGGAAGTACCGCTGACTGGTATCGTCGGGTGTACACTTAGGACGGATGCGAGATCATGATGTCGAGGAAGTGCTGGACGGCGAGGATAATCTGACAATGACGTTTGACCTAATAACTACGTATGCGTAGGCAATGTATTCTACAAGAACTTTTGCAGTTCTCGACCTTTAATACATCAGGAATTCGGGGAAATTCTGATATGGCCTGACATCACTCA